>VXBZ01008436.1:175379-190379 GCA_013399135.1 Heliornis fulica | reverse complement strand
AAGAGTACCTGTTTAAAAGCCTTGGATTGGTCTTATCATCAATACACCACTCAGGCTTCTCAAAGCAGCTCTGGGCCACCTTGAGACAAAGAATTAAACCCACCCTTGTTTTCACACAACAGTAGCAAGCCCACAACAGCCATTTGATAACAGCAGCAACGCCCAGGACCTCTGCAGACCTGCTGTCAGAGATCAGCAAGCCAGCTCTGCCTCTGCCAGGTCTCCTCATACAAGATGATACCTTATTTAAGAACAAATAATTTTTAAGGTTAAACCATCAATGTTTTGTTGAGCCATTTCTTAGTTTTTGAGAGGAAGTAACAAAAATTAAAATAATCTACAGTAGTTTGCATATGAATTTAAATCCAAGCTGGCCCTTAGCCAAATTCAGCCATTAGAGAGCTCTACACTTCCTTGTCTGTACATGTTGGGGAGATGAAATCCAACAGGGCAGGTACCATGCAAGAAACTCCCTAAACCCACATTCTCCTTGTAGGCATCAAAAGGGGTCCCACACCCCAGCCAAGCCTCTGTCCCAGTCAAGTTAGTGGTAGATAGTTTGAAAATAGAGTAACACCTACAGCTGCTCTACCCAGCAGAGAAAAGCTTTTTTCCACCTCACTTGCCGAGAAGCCCCAGTCAGAAGCAGTAGATTTTACTCCAGCAGGGCACAAATCAGACACTTCATGCACAATTTCTCTGTGTTATACATGGTTTCATCTCTTCTCTGGGCTCACAAAAGAAAACCTGTAAAGAGGCCACATGAAAACCAACTTACACACCTACTCCTTGCAGGACTGAAGCCTCTTACAACATGCAACAAACCACCCCAGTGTCCAAATCACTGTGTCTATTTTTCTGCAAAAGGACTCCACATCAAACACACATAGAGGTGGGGCTAGCATACAGTTTCTCGCCTAATACAGCACAGCCTTCCAGGTTCTCCAAACACATCCAGAACACAAACTCCCATGACTACTCTCTTACCCTAAGGAGCAGAACTGGGATCTAGAATATACAATGAATGAATTAAAACACCACAGACAATCCAAAAACTAAAACAAAGAGAATTTCCAAACTAAGGCAAAAGGTCTTACCTCAGGGAAAAACCCGGCACTGCTGTGCTGTGAACTGGCTGCTTCTCCCCCACCTAACACCCATCAGGCTCCAGCTGCCCCAGTAGCAGCCAATTTATAAATTCACAGGTGCTAAATTGATAGGTAGNAAAACCTTACTAGCTTAAAAAAAATTATATCTTTATTTTTCTTGTGCAAACTTTTGAAGTTTGAGCCACTGATGGCTTGTCTGCATTTTCATTTTCGGCTGATAATTACTTTCCGGGCACTTCTGTATTTGACCATTTTCCCTGAGTTATTGTCTGGAACAGACCTTTGCCACCAGCTGTGCAGCTTGGTACAACTGCATTCTGAAGAAACTTTTTTATTTTTAATGTATTTCAAGAAGAGAAAACATTTACTTTTGTTTCAATTTGAAACTTCCGTTATCATCTGAGATGCTGGAAGCAAGTTATAGAATAACAGTTTTTCAGTTTGAGACAAAAAAGGCTGATGAAAACATTAATTACTATCTTATCACCTTTGAACAAAGATGTATTCTTGAACTAAAAGAGGGATTTTGCTTAAAAAGTTATTCTACTAGCTTTAGTTTCCCAGACTGTCGCTGTAAATTGGAGCTGAAAAGATGTGGGAAAAATAAGCTTCAAAAACAAAGAAAGATCCTAACACTTGCTAGGTTACAGATGCTGGTGTTTTTGGCAGCTGATGTAATAAAGTCTTTCTCAGGGCTTCTTCTATTACTTGTTTGGGCTCCACAGGGCTGTACAAGTGAAGGAAGAGCAGTTGTATACTACAAGGCTGTTGGCCTTTAAAGTTCACCGAGAAAGTGTTGGGTTGGGCTTCAGGCTAAGCTGTATCCCAGAGTTTCTCTGTAGGATAGGCTGGGATGAACTCTGATTCAGCAGGTCCAATTTCAGATACGGTTTGCACTGTCATTTCCAGGCAAACCACTCACCTCTTTGAACTCCAATTCAGGTAACCAATGTATTTTGTACCCAAGACAAGAATAGCTATCAGCATTTTCTGGCCCTTACCTAGCTCACAGAGTGGAATGGCGAGGGGACAGCTCCCAGCACATCCTGCTCCATGTCCAGGGAACAGCTGAGAGATGGAAGGAGAGAACCCAGAGAGGTTCTCCCATCAGCAGCCAGATTTTGTATGGATTATTGCATCCTCCACCCATCCCATCTGCCCATAACATGAGCGCTGGCTTAGCAGCTCCATTAGCCCAGACTGAAATGTTTTAGATCACCCATATGGAAATAGAATAATAGTACCCTCACTTTGTACTTTCGCACTCGCACAAGCATCAGAAGCTCTAAAAATCAGTGGGTCCCCTTCCGAGTATTCTATAGAAACTGTGCTGTTGGTACTTCCCCAGAACTGCATACACATGTGTTTCTGATGTAGCACAGAATTGTTTCAGTGCAGAGTTCACAGTCTAAATACATAGATTAGACAAATCAAGATATGGGGACAGAAAAGAAAGGTGAAACCTTTTGTCCAAGATCAATGACGATACAAAACCAGTTCCAGTCTCATTCCCCTCTGCCAGATCACATGATCTTGCACTGCTTTAGTTGCTCCAGACAGTTTTAATGAAGCCCATTGAACTGGAAGGTGATGATTCTTTTGGATCCTTAACATTAAAATTAGCAGGCCTTATGGCTTCTTGAAATAGTTTTATTCCCTTCTTAAGTTTAAAACCAGCAGAAATGGGTGTTCAAAGATGTAACCCACCGCCAGTAAGCAGATAATGAGCATGTGTGCCATTAAAGGACTATTTTGACTCTTTCACACTATATTGTAACACTAGTAGACACAAAAAACTATTTGCTCCCTCACATATCTCTACTCCTCTATCCATCTTGTTTAGATCTTGGTGTCAGCAGACCTAGCCAAGTTCTGAAACTGAGGAATACAGTTTCCCAGTGTGCTGGTCAGTTCAGAGAAGTAACTTGTCACAGAGGGTAAAAAGGCCAGAACTTCATTTCCCATATCACAGCATCATGTTTAGCCACACAAAAATGACAAGGTCTGAACTGAGTGACATTATACTCTGTGTTCATTTTCATCAGAGCATGGTGCAGCTTCCCCCTCTATGCTGGGTAGTTATTATTTAAATATATATCAATAAAAACAGTTTGAAAAGTATAATATGAAATTATACTTATAACTCATCTGCTAAAAAGAAAAGAAAAAAAAAAAGGAAAAAATACCCTGGACATCTAAAGGTGCCTGAGAATTTAGCCAATTTGAGCAACTTTGTCAAAAAAGGAGAAACTTGCAGGAAGTACCAAGATTCCAGTCTTTAGTTTTGAAGCAGCATTTCCTTTGAGATAGACCTTTGAAA
Source organism: Heliornis fulica (assembly GCA_013399135.1). Classification (NCBI taxonomy): domain Eukaryota; kingdom Metazoa; phylum Chordata; class Aves; order Gruiformes; family Heliornithidae; genus Heliornis; species Heliornis fulica. Next base: position 186,950 of record VXBZ01008436.1, on the reverse strand, counting down.
GAAACTAATGAAAGAGGGGCCAAATAGACAAAATGTAACAAAATCCTAGAACAGTGGACATGCATGGAAGAGCTTGATCTGGAAAACCGGCATCCCAAAATAAGTAAATAAATAAAATCCCCTACAAGCCTCCCAGTATTGTTAGCAGCCCACCAAGTGCAACAGGCTTGTGGGGCCAGGCCCATGTGCTGTTGAATCACTCTCCATTGCAGGCAGAGGATGGTTGCCCAGTACCCCAGGGGCCACAGCTGCCTGGGTGTCCTGTAGATGTTCTGTTGGCATAAAGCAGAGGTAACGTTTACACCAGGGGGAGACAGGAAATCCCATCCCAGAGGCAGGTAGTTCCCACTGTGAGAAGAAACTTAACTCTTTTCTTCACCAGACTTGCCCCTTCCTGAAATTATTTGAGACCTTTTTATCAGCCTTTGCAGCAAAAGGACACCACGGCAGGTTTGAGAGGGGAAACCTGACAAGCTGTCAGATTCCTCAGTGCACCTGCTCGCCTGATCCCTTGGGTCTTACTCGCAAACCTAGTTGAGAAAGGGGAGCTCCCTATGGGTGCTCGTGGGCTCTGGGGCAGGCTGAAGCCAGATAAAACCACCTGTCCTTCTGTTCAGGCACTTGGGCATCAGGAGATAAATGTGAGCAGGAAAGCAAATTTTCTCTGGTAAATTATTATAAAGACCTCCACTCTAAATCAAGATAAGAACTCTTAGTTGTTCTGTTGTTTACCCCAGAAGGGGAAATGTGGGAAAAAGCACTAAAATAAGTTTAATTTTAAGGAATCCAAACTGAATTTTCCAGTTTGCCACACAGGCTGCCAGTCACTCTGGGCTGCCAGTGTCCCCAGCCCAGGACAAACAGACTTCCAGGGCCCATGGACAGAGGCAGGGGAAGAGCCACTTGCAAACCTCATTTCCTGGAACCTTGCCAAAAACCACAAGGGCAGCCATGCAGGTTGCCAAGAACAGAGCTGTCTACCAGAGTGGTAGTTCCTTTCAAGAACTGGCAGAAACAACAAAGTCCCACAAACAGTTTTGTATCTGTTGAATGAGCCTTTACCAATGACAAAAAGATATTGTGCCCATAATTTTTCACCAGCTCTAGTTGCATGATACAGCTAATCAGATGGTGGGGGGATCATTATGACTACAGGCACTTACTTCTGCCATATTGCCCCAGAAATACTGTACAATCTAATAGGGTGAGCAATGGAGAGTTTGCTCTGCACGCTGCTATACACCTGAAGCACTAACACGTGAATGCTTCATTCAATACCAATTCCTGTAGAGAGAGTGTGGGCAGAGATCCCACAAGTTATGCCTGAAGAAGAGCTGATTAAGGATGCCAAGTTTTGTCCGTGTGTAAATTTACAGTTGGTGGCATTTCCACTGTAAGTGCCATTGTCAAGATTTTAGGATTGGATTGCGAAGGAGAAAAAAAAAAAAAAAAGCATTTGACTGAAACTTGCCATTCAACTTCTCATCATTGGAGTAAAATACCATACTGTACCAAGAATGAAAAGAGAGAGAGGGAGAGAAAACAACAACATTTAGCAGGTTTTAAAATTATGCAGATATTTTTAATGGCTTTGGAGTATTCAGACACTCACTCATATGTCAGAAAACAGATTTGATTTATAGGAATGACATTTGGCAGAGCAATTAATCCATACTATGTTCTAATCATGTTTGGTACAAGGAGAGGAAAAAAAAAAGTCAAGCTTGGGTTTAAAGCTGACTGTGCCAGGAATTATTTTCAAAGAAGGCTCAGAAGGGTTTTTAGCAAGCTCAAGGACAAAATCTGGTCTTTCATTCCTTCCCCACTCCACTACCCAACAAGAGAATGAAGATTGAATCCCATTTTCTTGTTGAAACCCAACAATAAAATCTTGCCTCCGCTGGAGGTGAAATGGGAGTCTGGATCTGTTTGGTTACTAGTCAGATACAACCCTTCTTCCCACAGTATTCCTCAGCCCCAATGCAACTGTCTAAAGGAAACCTTGAGTCCAAAACTATAGATCATCAAAAAATTCTCAAGGTTTTGTACCAGGTAGAGCAGGGATTTGCCTTTGCATGAGCACTCTTTGGTCTGATTGGTTTTTTTCTGGAATGAAACTTATGTTGGTCTCTATTTTGTCTATCTTAGAAACATTTCTGGAGATGGAAATGTTCAGCTCCCCATCTGGCACTGCTTAGATCTCCACTGCCAGAGCATTTACACTTGGCCATGGGGGCTCTCATGACACAGAGAGCAGTGCTGCTGCTCGGACACCTGCAACAGCTTCGACTACAGCATAGGCCCAGGTCCAAGGGGAGCCCACTGCAGCTTTCCTCCTTGGTGCAGAGTGGGACCCTCTTGTCTGAGGCCATGGGACCCTGTATCCCTAAAAGAGCATTCATTTGAGACCCAAAAGGCTCACCTCTGAGGGCAAGGCCACTCTGCCTGCTTGCCCAGCAGCTGCCTTGCTGCTCCAGGTACACCCGTGGCTGCTGACACCTTCCCCGTGCTGTGCTGGTTTTGTGTAAGCTTGAGCCTCTGTTTCTTTTATTGCCATTCGGATCCCTGGCATCGAATTCTGCAGAGAGGAAAAACAAGCCTGTGTTTCTCACCCAGTGTGACAGACATGACCATTAGGAAAAGCTTCTCTGACAAATCCATTATAGAACACTAGAGCAAGCAGTACATGGTAGTTTTCACTTATGGACTTCACAGAAGCTTCCGTTAGCTCACCATGTCTAACACAGCACTAGTGCCAGTTTGCTGGGAGAAATCTCAAAGCCTATTTTGTCTCAGATCTCTCAGAATTCAAACTGACAGTTGGTCCACAACATAGCAATGCTAGCTCTTACTTGAGCTTGTACCATGGACTGCTCTCCACTAGTGGTTGGGCATTTACCTACAAATCAAAACACCTAACACTTCTTTTGATTTTCCTGTTATTTGGGTTCTTTTAATTAGAATTTTAAAACCAGACCTTCTCCCTCCATTAACTCTATTAAGTCCCCTTCACATCCCATGTCCAGAAACTTAATTTATTCACAGATGAAAACATATTTCTCCACACTACTTTCTAGGATAGCCTTAAAAATCCAAGAGTTACACTTTTAAGAGAAATAAATAGTTATTTTAGCAGATTGGTTTTAACACCTGCTATGAAGATTGCAAAACCATTCACATTCTACCTATAACTCCATTTTCTCACACTCATAACCCAGAAAATATTTGCCGCTGGGTTTAATAGCTTCCATATTCTTTTCTGTCTGAAGATGTATCATTAAATGTTATTACTACTGGAGGTATGTTTGGGCACCGTCTTTCAGCCCTATTTGAATTAAAGGGAGAGAAAAGGAAAATTCTGACCAGATGCGCTATTTTTGGAAGATGAGTAAAAAAAATTATCTGGCCTGAGCTAGCTTCTACTGAAAGTTGTGCCTCTAGGAAAGAGTAGACGAGGAAAGTTCAAAGCCACTAAGGAGTGACTTTTGGGGCTGGCATAGGAGCCACTGACTTTCTCTGGCAGACACAGAAGGCCTCAGCCCTTTGCAGGTCTGTGTCAGCTCCATCACCCAGTTGTAGCAGGCCAAAGAGTGTGCAGTGGGACTGCAGCTCTTTAAGGGAAAGGGGTATAACCCAGCAGCCATGAAAAAACCACAGTAAAATACAACACAGGAAAACGTTAGCATTAGGAACTAGAAGGAGAAAAAATCACAGACGAAGCCACTGAACTCATTCAGTGTCACAAATGACACTGAATGACAGCACTCCGTGATTGTTTTTTCTCGCTGGTACATACAGATCCCCACCACCAGTGCTGCTTTTGCACTGTGAAATGGTGGGCTGAGTGAAGCCAAACAGAGAGGTAGAAGGGGAACCTTTCAACCTTTTAAGGACAGCCCTCTCTTAAAGGAACTCTGCAGGCAAAACCGCCTATCTAAGGAGGTTCCCATGACACACAGGTATGAGCTTCTTCCCTGACATACCTGATCAACTCATACACTGGGCTTTCATTAATACCCTCATATCTCTCCTGTGCTGTCTTGTGCCTGGTAGGGAGAAGAAAGGGTCTGGTGCAGGTGCTGAGGCTTGCTCCCCAGGCCTTCCAGGCTCTGCTCTGCACCAGCTGCAAGGAAGAGCATGCACACAAGTGCCCCAAGGCTGCCACCCTTGGGTGACCAGACAGTTGGTCCAGCCTGGAGTGGGGATGCTCTCTCCATAGCGCACAGACTAATGGCTGCATCCAGTCTTTCTATTGCCATTCTGCTGGAAAAAATCCTGCCTGTCCAGCTGTTGCTCTCAGAGTGTCAAGGACAGTCCTGCACTTGCTTTGTCCCCTTCCCGGCAGCCGGTCTTTAATTAAGCACTGGCTTCAATCTCAGCGCAGTGCTGCAAGCCACTCCACTTTCACAGTGTGAAGCCAGCCTGAGGATGGGTTACCCCAGGCATGAATTCAGATGACTTCTAGCACAAATAGTCTGGCACAAAAACCCCACAAGATCAGGTTATGGAATAATAACCAAATGTGGCATTTCAAATCCCATGCCTTTTACAGGGGAGCATCTCAGGCTGTTAAACTCCCACGCAAGTTACTCAGATAAAACTGGATCAGATAAAGATCCCAAACCAAGCAATAATTCACCTGCGAGTATGAGGCCTGATCCAGAGCTCGGCTGAGTCAAGACATCTATTCACTTCCCTAGGCAGTATTAAGCACATGTTAACCAGAACACAGAATCTGATTTACAGATTTTCATATATAAATTATATTTTGCTATGAAAACTTTCCACTGTACCTGCCTGAAGCTTTATCTCCTAGATTTCCTACTAATCAGTGTATTTCTTTTCCCTGCACTGACAGAGGCAGTGTCTGAGGCGTCATTTATTTCTCATGCAAGTACACAAAACTGCTAAATGTTTCAGGTTTGATGTTACAACTGCTCACTGTCACCTTGGTATCTGCTGCTGCCAGTTATTCCCTCCTCAAACTCTTTGTCAGAGCGCTTACGGTTTTGCTGGAAGGCTTTCAAGTTCTCTTTACGAGTTGAAATCCACATCACACACAGGCATACAGGCATGCACACAGACTGCTTTAAATATCATAAACAAATGATACCACAAGCCTTTTCAAAGCATCTTAAAGAGCTCTTCGCTTTCATAGGATAATATATGTGGATTTTTCTGAGGATGCCTTATGCACTGCTTTTGGTTGGTTGGGGTTTTTTTAATAATAGGAAATAGGTGTTTCCTCAGTGCCTGAATTTTGAAATTCGGTGTGTGGGTTCTTCAGTAGATGTGGCAGCATGTGGGTATTCTCTTCTGTTTTTAGAACTCAAGTTGCTATAACAACCCACTGCATCTGTTCAAACCACTACCTAAGCAGCCTCTTTTTTTTTTTGGCCTTTTTTTTTTTCTTTCATTCCTTTTGGATCTCCTATTCTACTGAAGTCAAGTGCTTTCCTTTGATTTTTATTTAAGGAGCTAGCTTATGCTCCAATGTCTATATGCAGAATGAGCTGAAAGAAGACAAAATCTGTGCTGAAAAGATCACAACTTTTGGAGATATGTGGCTACATGGGACAACTTCAGGGCTGGGCCTTGCTTCTGTTGAAGTGAATACTCACCAGCTCCTGCTGTGAGCCTGAAATTCACTGTCATGGCTCATAAAAGTGGAGGATTCTCTGTTGAATGTCAGACAAGTGATGGATGCTACCAGGAGCCACTGACAGAACAAGGGCAAACAAATGGACGATCTATATAACTGGATCTGTATTATTATTATTATTATTATTATTATTATTATTATTATTATTATTATTATTAAGCTTCCTCCCTATCAACCATTTTCTTCTCTTCTGGAGAAAATTTTGGTGTTTATTGAAATGTGGGCAGGGGGAGGAAAAAATAAAATAGATTTTATTTCAATTTATACCAGAGAAGCAGTGCCATGCAGGCACTGGGATTGGATATCCCCTCCTCCCCTGTGGGTTAGCTGCCCAGGTTTTCATGCTTCATCATACAGCTGCCTGGGAAAAGGAGGAACTCATCACTCTGCTAGAGTCCCTGGCTGCAGTGCATCGGGGAAGGTGTCAGCCAGCTACCAAGTCCTACGCACAGAAGAGAGTGGGAACATAGCTACAGTTCCCATGAAGTAGACAGGACACTGGCTGCAATGGGAATATTTCAGGTTTAGGACGAAATCCTTACCTGTGAGGTTTTAAAAATACTCAAGATTTTCCTATTTATACAAAGTTCTTTAATGAGAACCTTGGCTTTCTACACACAAAAAAATAATGTTTTGCACCAAAGTCTTTGCATTTTCTCCTGAGCCCAGCTCCAAATTGCTGCTATGTCAATCAGCAGAGAACAGTTCTGGGCATACGCAGGTCTGTCCAGTCCCCATAGTAATGCCTTGTCAGAAACCAGGAAAGGAGATGACATTTCTTAGGAGTCTCAGGCCAAGCAAGTTGAGCATCTCAGAAGCGATGGGGCAATGTTCACAATAATCTGCAGAGCAACCGGCTCTCCCATATGTAATTTTGCACAAAGATAACTTGTAAAGGAACTGAGGTATAAGCTGCCCTGTCCTGACCAAACACATCTCCGAGTTCATGTCTCAAAACCAAGGCACTGGTGAGGGATGTGCTCAGAACTGAAGACACAAAGGTGAGCCTTGCTGTGGGTAGGATTTTAGCTGCCACATGAACCCTGCAGAAACATGGCACTGGGAAGCCAAGTTCTTTGTCATCTCATGCAGCTGCCCCTGCCTGCAAGGAAACCCCCCACCAAAGAGAGCATGTACTGCCATTGAGGGGCCTGGTGTGATGGACTGATGTATCATGTCCCTTCAGCTTTGTGCACCAGGTGTTGAAAGCAAGAATTCACATGGACTAATAGGCTCGACAGCGAGCAGGGCTGAGCCGTGCAGGCAGCAGACAGCTCTCACATCAGAAGGGGCAGTCCTGAGGGACGGGAGATGGCTCAGAGCCATCCCAGGGACTGGGAGCATAGAAAGCTTCCAAAGGGGTCTGGCTTCCCCACAATCTCTCCTTTCTCCAGTGCCACTACTAGACCTAATCTTAAGCTTCACCTGCACCTAGACAGAGCAATATTTGTACCTACAAAGGAAAGACAGACATAGGTAATGTGTCCTTCACCTCACACAGGACTTTCAGGGCTAACTGTAAGTGATCCAGTGCCATGAAGCTCCCATGAGGGGCAAGAAACCTGGTTTCCCATTTGTCTCAGGAAGCACGAGATAATTTTCTCAAAATCACACCTTTCTCCTTCAAAGCTTCTGTGTATATTTGGTAACTTTTACATATGTCATTTCTGTACGACAGCCACAGCTCCCACCTGGAGTTTTGCAACATTGTCCACATGTTACCTTTCCTGCAGGATATAAATGTGTTACTGATACTATTTTTGCACTACAGAGAGAATATGAGAGGAAAAGAAAGCAGAAGGAATTAAGTTGCATGCCAACTGCCAAACTGGGGTTCACCTTGCACTGCAGAAAAGAGAATGCAAAGGAGACACCTTTCCCCTTTACTTTGCAAACACACAGAGATGGTCTCTCTCTCTCTCTCTCTGGGCTCAGGAATGAACATCTAAGCTGCCAGCAGTCCTGTTGCTGGTCAGGGTCCCAAGGAGACCCGTCTGAACCGCCCCACCTCACCCCCAGCAGGCAGCACTGGCCTCGGAGGCTCAGCAGCTCGGTGCAGTGGCACTTGGGCTGTGCCGAGGAGTGTGGTAGGTCTCAAAGCAGCGCAGGAGAAACCAGATCACCTCGGCATCAAAGAACTAGTCACATTCAACCTGTTCACTGCTTATGCTGCTGTGCTCTGCCAGGAGAGATAGAAAGAAAGATAGACAGCATTCCCTCCATTTCCTCAGGAGAAATTATGTGGGTTTTTTTCTTTTCTTCCCTAACACTTTTGATGAGAGCTGTCAACACAGCTGTTCCTCAGAGAGCCTCCAGTTCCCCGGGCCAAGAGACCTGCAAGAGAAGGCTTCACTGTGGAGCTCAGTCAGCCCAGGAAGAAGTGCCCTGCAAGGCAGAGGGAGGTGCCAAGATGGGAGCATGAAACCCAGCATGGGACAGGCAGCAGAACTGAGAGTGGACCTTCATTCATCAACAGCCTTGGCATTAGCAGTGCCCTCTGTTTCTTTCCCATAGTCTGAAGGCAAAAAAAATCCATGTGGCATCTCATTGTGATTCCAGCAGGATCACTGTAGAAGTGGCTGGAAAGTAGTGCAGATCCACATGAGCAACTGCGGCTATCACAGAGATCATGTAACCCACGGTGAAAGCAGCAAGGGTGACCCTGGGGAATATTTCCATGTTCAGGCAGGAGCCATTTTTAAGAACCAGTACAATGTGCCATCTTCAGATTGAGAGGCAGAGTAATTGCAGTTGGATTATCCCACAAATACTTCCCAGTGACCACAGTCCAGCACATGAACACTCACCTTTTCAGACAGCTATGCACAAGTATTCATGAGCAGAACAAAAAAAAAATGGGCTAAGTACTGAACCACTTCCAACATGCATGTGTTTGGTTCTGCTATACAGGATGATGACTCTTATAATCTCCTTCATTCTCACCCTGGGTTGTGGTAAATACACAAAGGTTATAGTCTTGCTGTGCTAATTTACATCAGCCAAGGACCTGGTGTTCAGTGTAAAGAATGTGTGATAACCCATTACAGTGTTCCCAACTTATTGTTATTGGTTATTGGGAGGGCAGAAATCTCAACAATAGTCTAGTGGAAAGCACGAACACACACACACACACAATTCTTTTCCTGCACACATATTTCACACTCTGAAATGCTAGCGTGACAAAAAGATAACATCTGAATATTTTAAATGGAGAAATTTGGTGTTATTCTACTTTGCCAAGAACTTTTCTTACTGATTTGGGCAGGAAAGTTACCATGTAGGCTCCTGATCATTCAGCAGTTTTTTCCTAAATCCCAAGATTAAAAGACTACTGCTGTGAAGCCTGAAGAGGAGATAATATAGCTAGAGTCAGACTACTGCAATTTAACATTCTGGTCACAGTACCATGGTCTGACCCAGAGCCTTCATTCCTGGTTGTAGGTTATAAATGAATGAAATACTAAGATTTCTTTCACTATAGACATGGCAGTTTTGATCACAAATTACTAATGTTTCTTATGGGAAAAGTCCAGTAAATCTACCTTTTTAAGCTTTATTCCAAACTTTAATACTAGATATTCATCCCTATTATTCCAGTTTGAATCCAGACAAGTCTACCAAACTTCTAGTCATATCTTTGCGTTGATACTTACTTCTCTATCTTTTACCATGCTGAACTGAAATCCTGGTGACAAACATCCCAATCAGGATGGGTGTTCTTTAAATTAGGATCAAGAACTGGGGCTTGAATCTGCTGGGTGTCTCAGGAGATCACGCTGTCTGCGGGGGAATGTGTTCTACCCTGACAATCCGGCTAAATTAAAAATTCCTCTGAATATTTTGAGATTTGGTACCTTGGTACCATTTTGAGCTCTTCAGAATATGGTTCAGTGTGACTGAAACCTGGGATTTTCCATATGTAAGCACCGACAGTTTGTTAAGTAATTTTGCAGCCCAGCAAGGCAAACGTAAGACATTGCCTGTGTTCCTTGGCCAGGCTGGGACCTAACACGCATCAAGAGATGTTTCAAAGTATTTGCATTAGGCAGCATTTCCAACTGTACCACTAGAGCTGCTCAAAATATAAAGCAATTCTCTTCCTGGCACCATTTCAGAAGATTTAAAATGCATCATTCTAATTACTGCCTGACAAATAATCCTGGAATGCTAGCTGGGAATTTTGCAGTGCAGACAACAGATATATTATCATCACACTGGTATATTGAACTTTTTATGATGTCTAATATCTCTAGGTTATAAATGAGTAAAAGCATCCTTTGCCACTGGTAGACTACAGCCCTGTAGCACACACACTAAAGGTTTAAAAATTATGACACAGTTATAAGCCCAAGGTCATTTTGTGGTAAAAGAATCTCAAAGAGTTGCCAAATTTGTATTCAAACTACTCTTGATCATTTTGGATGGTGAATTCATTCGGTCTTTCCAGAAATTCACAGAATTCCTCCACATTAAATTAACTCCTTGCAGTTCTTTTCTTGTTACAGAACAAGCACGTAATCTCAGGAAGATCAGCATTTCCTTTATCAAGCCCACACATAGATCTGTATCTGTTTCCAGCAGCAGAGCTCAATTCAAACTTCATCAGAGGCCTGAACCATTAAACCTCCCCAGGTTCTTGGCAGTGACTCGGTTCTCCACATTCCAAAATACCAACGGGAACTTTGTCCTCCCCATGCACACAGCCCCGCTGTGGCAGCTCAGGGCATGCAGACACTTCTCTGGGCTGTGGCTTCGCCTGTTTTGGCTGCTGTTTGAGGAAGCTCCCATGCCAACTTCTCTAAGCGTTGCCTGTCACTCGTATGAAGTGCACTCAACACGCAGGGTTGATTCAAAGCCAAAGCCTAAGTGAGCCCAAGTGAAAAGCGCAATTCACATGTCAAGAGTTCAAAAGAAGTTTCAAGTGGAAAGAGCAGCCATTAGGAGAGGTAAGAAAGTAAAGACAGACTGAAGTTCCCTGCACCGCTGCAATGCCTATACAATCATAAACCGAACTGAATAATGTAACTAAAAAATTTGCTAGCTGCCATCTGTAAACACCTCTGGCAGTAACTGCTTATCACCCAGGCTAGCAATCTGAACTGCTTCATGGTATTCGACTAATTTAACCCTCTCTCTTTTTTTCTTCTTTTTTCTTTCCCCTTCTTCTAAGAAATAGCTATTTGACATAAACATCTTTGTTTGGCATATCACTAGATCTGCTGCTAATTATAATGCTGAACCCAGATGCTGGTGGAGGAAATTAATCTACGTCCTGCACAGTTTGTTGGGCTTGTTTTAGTAGGATTGCCAAATATTTAGCGAAACCCTCATATGACTTTTATTAACTGGAGATAGATATTAAAGGGCCAAATACTTTTCTTATTCTCATTGGTGTAAACCTAGACAGCTCCACGGAGGGAAATAAACATAGTTACATTACTATGGATTTACATGATGTTAGTCTAGATTTTACAGTACTGTAAAGCTTCAAAAGTAGAACTAGGAAACTAAATCATAAATACTCCACCATACAACCCTGGGTTCTTCTCTAGCTGAAAAGCACAGTTTTAATCCTGAGCAAAATGACAATATTCAAGACTTATTTTGCTATGCTGATATACAGAAATCAGTTTTAGTTTGCAAGGTGGCCTGCAGAAAATACCTGTGGAATAATTGGCAGCAAAATCACTTTGTTAAGAAAAGCAAAAACATTAGAAAACAGTTTAAGCTCTGAGCTGCTCTAGGGTCCAAAAAGCCTCATTTATCCTCTTGGCTGACCTGAGTTTCCCACAACACCCCATAACACATCATCAGCCGAGGAAGGCCACTCCTGGTGAAAGATGCTTGTGTGGGCCTTGGACATACAGACTGCAGACTGAAGACCCAGAGAATGCTTGGAGAGCTCACTT
>VXBZ01008436.1:121761-175344 GCA_013399135.1 Heliornis fulica | reverse complement strand
AAACACCCCCCCCCCCCCCCCCCCCCCCAAAGGAAAACATTTCAGTTCCACTAGGAAAAGTGGTCCAGCCAAACAAAAAAGAAAGCACATGGTTTAGCTGCTGAAAAATTGACTATTTCTCTGTAGAAAACATTGGGGTTTGCTAATCTCCTTTTCCCCCACCCATTTTTACAACATAATATTTTCCTGTTGCAAAACTGGGGAAACATCAAAATAACTGGTATTGCCCACACAGAAAACAAATGTAAGCTTTGGGGCTCCAAGCTTTAAACTAACTAAAAAAAAAAAAAACAAACCAAAAACAAACAAACCAAAACAACCAAACAAAAAACCCCAACAACCTTTCAACCAAAAATCCCCATAGTCAGCAAATTCCCCAAACAGAAGCAAATCTATGTTGTCAAAAGTGTATTTTACATGAGAAACAAAACTGACAGAAAATTTCCCACCCTGCTCGCAGACAAAACTGAGTAAGCCAGAAGAGCATCCCTGTATGCCAGCTGACATCTAAGGCAGTAGCATCATGTAAGCATTACAGACCTAAAGACAGGAAATTTCCTAGGGTAAAAAAAAAAGAAAACCCTGCTGGTACATGGTTATGTATGATGATAACCCCTGGTACAATGAATGGCTGTTAACCCCAGCTGGTCATCATCACAAGAAATGCCATAGTCCTCAACTGGGGTGATGCTTTGGAAAGAAAACAGATATTTATAAAGTAATAATATACAAATTCTTATTTATTTATTTAAATAGATGCTGTGGTTTCAACTATGGCATTTATGGTGTCTCATTAATTGTAGTTACCCTGTTGGAAAGCCACGTTTTCTGAGAAGCTCCATGAATAGGAGCGTGAAACAGGCTGCTGTTATCAAAAGGAGTGGAAGGAAGGGAACTTTGCAGAAAGACCCTTGTCAGGAAGACGTGATTTCCCATTTCATGGAACAGGCTGCAGAGTCCAACTCACAAGTTAAGAGATCCTCAGGGATCCACATAGATCAAAGCAATTTACAGGAGCTTGAGGTTAGCTGTACAAACTGAGCAAAGTCCAGTTCTCAGCCTGACAGTAATTGAGTGGGACAGATTTTAGGCAAAACAAGTTCCTGCTTTGTGCAGTACTCGGAAGGACTCCACAGTTTGCTCCTCCCCAGGTACAGTAAGCAGCAGCAGAGCAAATTTTCTCTTGAGGCTGATACTCTTCTATAGAAGATTTGGAGACACTGCCACTAAATAAATCACTTCAGAACATATATCGTCTCTCTTGCATCCTTTTGCTCTGATACTCTCTACGGAGCTGTTTGCCATCTGAGTTTGCCCTGCATTTTGCCCAGATTACATAAGTTTAGTTTTCAAGTCTGTTTTCCAAGCCAGGAGGGGCAGAAGTAATTTGCTACATTAGCAGGCAGGTTAAGTACCTTTCCATGCAGCATCTTCTTCCAGCAGTAAATGCTTATCCTTTTTGACAGATGCGTCTAGAGCAGCAGAGGGTACGTTCACCTTTGATGTGGGTTTGGAGAGCTCCAGTGCTTTGTGTACTCCTTTGGGCTAAAGCAAACACAACATAATTTGCCTTTCTGCAGCCCAGTTCCAATTCAAGCTAGAATTTGGCAATGAAAAACAGTGCTAATAAAGCAAGCATGAAGGAAATCTGAATATTCACGATTTGCATGGCAATATCTTCTACACTGCTTTGGACACTAGAGTAAAAACAGGACCTTAGAACTGCATTATTCTGCTAGAAGTCCAGTTACACACCACAGCTTCCCAAAAGCACTACCCAAAAATCAAGGTTCAACCCTGCTTTCCAGAGGAGGGCCTTCAGGTAACACCTCACACAATAAACCTTCCTCCTCGCATAGGGATGTGAGAGACAGAGGTTTTGACAAGAACACCTCTGAGAGCAGTGGTAAGAGCAGAAAGTCCCAGGCTGTTTTCATGTACACCACTACTTATTTGTGAATGGAGTCAGGGTAGAGAGGATACAGTTTACAAGTCAGTCCAGTCTAAAGGGAAAGAAAGAGCTGGAGATGACACAATCTCTCTCTTCTAAACTGCAACAGGGTTTCCAGAATCACAGAAAGTGCAGCAGAAATGTGGTTGCCATACATTTAAGAAGCTGGCTTCAGGTGGGCAACCTGTTCTGACAGATTTTGCATTAACATGCCAAACTGTACTTGCTAACACTTCACATCAAAAAGCAGGTGCACACATACATGCGCAAGCATCAAACCAGGACTCCAAGCCCTGATCCAGTTGGAGCTCCATCCAAGGAAGCATGGGACACTGCCAGGGTTCGAACATGAGGCTTGGCTCCAGAAAGGATGGGAACCACTAGACGACACACTTCTTTGGCACAGGTGGAGCCCAACCCCAGAGATCTGGAAGACAACCAAGTGCAGACAAGCTACTACAGCCGGCATTCAACACAGCTTCACACAAGCGTCCTCCTGTAACCTTCTTGCTTTACAATCATTTGTACAGTGAAATGGCAGTAGCAAACTGCAAGATGAAAGAGTTATACTTTCAGAAATCAGTGTGATATACAGCTCTGTAGAATAATTCTTTGTAAAGGTAAATGTCCAATTATTCTTCTGGTATAGTTTTGATTGTCATTCAGTGTACAGTGAATACTATCAGGGCAGTGAGCTAATAGAATTGAAATGTTCACTAGGATTATTGATATAGCCCTGTATCTAGTCCATTATAATCTCTACCTAGAGATTGTGGAGTCCATAATAGCCAGCAATAAAATATTTTTGTCCATAATGAAGATAACCACTGAGCACATACTTTGCTTAAAAGTACTCAAAGACTTCAAATTTCTAAATACACAGTGTTCCTTCCAACTTATGTGTCATTATTGTTTCATACAGAGTTCCTTGCACTGTCCTTTTAGTTACAAATTCTGTTTTTTTCAAGGACAACCTAATACAGAGTCATTTAAATTGCTGGCATTTATATCTCTAATAAACTGTAACCTGATAATCAGGGACTATAAAGGATTATTTTTCTCTCTTACGTTATCACAGAGCAGCCATAAAAGTACAAAATCCACAGAACCATGTGTACCTAGTCCTAATGACAAACACAGGTCTTCATCCTTCTGCCCTCAGCAAAACCCCAAAGTCTGGGCCCCTGAATGAAAAGACTAAAGCGGTTGTTCCCCCCAAATATTTACTCATACTTCCTCTTTCCTCAAGTCACATGCCAAGCTCTTGCTGCCTCTTCACTTTCAGGCGGATTTGGCATTTTGCTTTAACTCTTCTGGCACTCTGTGTGAGCAGAAATGCCCAGCACAGATCGCACCCGCTGTCACACTGACACCAGGAAAGGACTGGGAGAAGAGCTGCTGCTTCTATTTTACGAGAGTGCTTTGGGCGTTGGCACATACATACACAAAGCGCCTGTTTTACTTCCTCCTTGAGACATATTTTATTGACTTATTTATTATGCCTTACCTTTTACTTAGGTTAGACAGAAATACCCACCCTGCTTCGACTCACTTTTATACAGAAATCCAGCAGCAGCAAGGGACGGCTCCCTGTGCTAACGCTACGAGAACACAAGGGTGGCCTCACAGTTTACCCTGTGTCCCGGCCAGATGCAGGATCCTTCTCCAAACATCAAATGAGACGTCATAAACTCTGCATTGGGCATATGAAACCCTGCTTGTACAATCTGCCTTGTCCACACCATTTCCACTTACCCTGAGTGCCAGCCATCTACCCCGTTTTCCCCCCACCTCTATAACCTTCTCCTTTCTCCTCCTGTTCTTATGCGTCCTTTCCCCCCTCCCTTTCTGTTGGCTAATTTCAAGCTATAGGGTGGATTTATGAGAAGAGGAAAATATTAGAAGAAAAATATCTCGTGGGCCAAAATGGAGCCAGGACAGGTTTGACAACAAACAAGGCATGTCCTCACCTTGGGCCAGGTACATGCTTATGCTAATACAGAGAGAACAGTGTTGCTGTCCCATCATGAGATATCCCACATGCTACCTCCCAGGAGATGGAGACAGCCTCATTCTGCTACCAGATTCTCCTGGCCTTTCCCTTTTTTAAAGGGCAGAGAAAAAGAGAGAGCCATGTACATGCAGTATAAATAAATCCAAACAGAGACATAATTAGACTGTCTTTCCAAAAATACAAAGCACAGCAAAACCACAAGTCTTTAGCAATAAATGACATTTTTGGTCTTGAACAGATTATAAGTGCTATAGAATTGAAAGTCAACATTTTCCTTCCATTCACTAGCTCACATTTCTCTTACAATAGAACCCTTTTTAATGGCTAAGCACAGTTACCACATCTAAGGAAGGAAACGAGCAAACTAACCCGAGTCTTCAGCTTTGCAAGGTAGCAGCTAAACTAAGATCTCAGAGGGAGGTTGGACACAACCAAGGCTCAAGAGGAACACCAGGGACAGCTGCAGTCCTGAGTACCTTTGCTGCAACACACTCTGCAGAATCAAGAGCTCTGGGACCCAGAGCTATCTATGGAGCATTGGCTCCATGGAGCATTGGCTCCATAGATAGCTCTGGGTCCTAAAACCTCTTTCATTGCAGTTTTTGTTACCAATGGTTTTCTTCTTTCTTCACAGCAACAAGGCAGAGAATTAATTCTGTTACATCTTTGTATCACTTAATGCCACTGTATGTCTACTCAGTTGTGGGGGCTTTTTCTGGTAGCCAGAAAAGTACGCCAAGCTCAGCTCCACAGGCTACATATCGTTTTTTTATACCAATACAAAGCAGATGGAAATTGGGTCAGGATCAGGATGACATTCACAACCTGCTTGCTCCACTGTGAGCAACCACCACCACAACCCACACCCCTCTTCAGCCAGATGCTGTGAAATGGCAGTTCCAGCCTCAGGCCTTTAAAGGCTGCAGCTCTGCTCTGTCCCATTCCCTTGCCAATGGGGTTGTCTATAAAGTTTTCAGCAAGGCACATTTATTGAAACTCTGAGGGAACCAAGGATCTATTAAATGCCTTATCAGATGTAAAATACATTTTAGCATGGTCCTGCAAAGGAAATTTCTGCAACAAGCTTAAAAGAAGCCAATGCCAAATATTTCAGAGGATATAATGTTTATAGGTTGAGACTGATTCCCTTCTCCCTGTTGGAGCTACAGCCATTCAGAGTTGGTGTAAGCCAAAGCAGAATCATGTTCTGGCTAATTCTAAAGTACTGTATTCTAAATTCTGGCTAATTCTAAAGTACTGTTAGCAGAACCACTAACTAGGTGCGGCAGGTGGGTGTAAATCTATTAGTAGCAAGCAAATAATTTTGGCTACCTAGGAGTTAGGAATTTAGGAAAGAGAGAGATAAAGACATCAAGCACCACCAATCACATTAAACAGGTCAGAGTTTAAGGATGCAAAAGCTTGTCATATCTTTTTAATTATAAGGGTGAGTTTAAGAATAAAAGACACAATTACAGCTGAAAAAACACCCCAGTTAAAGAGCAAGTGAATAATTATACCTTCTACATCCTTCCAAAAGAAACATTTCTAAGGTGGAACATATACATAAAATACCACGAGAAAGTCAGTAACAATTTTTTTTAAAAAATTATATCTAAGCCACAGAGCATTCCCTCCCTAAGAAGGTACTCTAGGTGTGAAAAGAGACTTTGTAAATGCATTATGATTTTACCAAGGCTGTGTGTTGGAGCAGAAGTGTTCTCAAGTCAGGTAAAAAAGCAAAACCAATCCATAGATCTCCCTGGGTACAGTCATCCTGCCCCCAGCCACAACATGTCTCCACGGGCCTTCAGAGATGGACCAAGTGGCACAGCACAACATACATCCTCTGCTAACAACAGGCCCATTTTCAGTGTTCACTTTTCCAAGTTCTGGATCCCATTTTTGCTCATGCTGGTATCAGTAGACACCAGTGAAAAGCCTCCTTCTCCACAACTTGAGTCCCTCACTTCCTGGGCTACCCAGGCAGACATAACGGAAATGTTACCCAGCTAATATGGGAATCACAAGCCCTTCTACTAAGAACTGCAGGTTTGGGTCTTCAGTGCCGTTATGAACAGTTTCTTTTGATCCTCAGAATTCTGTAATTTTAAAGTCTGGCCTCAAGGGGGAGATGCCAGAGTTAAGGATCTTCTTTGATCAGCATGCGCACAGTACACTAGTCCTAAAATTCTGGTAGTCCCAAATTGCATCGACAAGATAATCCTTTTCCTGTGATTTCCCTTAGCTTTTTGAGCTATGCTTTTAGTGACAACTCACAGCAACCATTTCTCCTCAATTACAAATCCACATCTGTGAGTTTGTCCCAGTCAACTCCACAAGCCTGATCTGAAACCCATCCATGTCAATTGGAGGCTGGATTGGATCTTTCCATCAAGAACTGATTATAGGAATGTTAAACGCTTTGTAGGATCATGTCCTTGGTTTCCAAGCAAGTGCATCTTTCCAGGCACAGCTAAAGTGGTAATCTTCCACTAAATTTTCCAGTTTAATTAAAAACGTGGCTATTTGGTATCCTGCTCTGAGCAACATGGACATCTCAATTGACCTAAACTCTGTTCCTTCTGTCAGCTGGTTCCCCATGGCACATTTGGCTTTCTCATCAGGATAAGCTTGGTGCTGTGCACTTCACATTCTCTATCCCACAGGCAATATATTTATAATGTTTACAAAACAGAAAATATTTGCAGCATTTTTTTTATTAGAGTGTCCACATACTTTACATTTCCAGTGACAGATCATGGACCACCAGACTGCTTTTAGAAGCCTGAGATAATATAGAAGAACCGTGGCTCAAGCTAAGGTCAAAACACCACAAATAGTTTTCAGATACATTTACTAAAGTGGGACGCATTAGATCAGTAATACCTTGAGAACATTATGCACATAGTGTTGTTGCTGCATGTGAGAAGGTGTACAGACACGTGTAGTTTCTGGGTATGCAGAAAAGCAGGTGAGGAACCAAAGGGTATCAGCGGATAACAAACAAAGCCTCACACATATTCAGGAGCTTCAGCCCACACATCAGGAGAATACATTTAATACCCAAGGTGGGCACTGCTTGGTTAGTCAGCAACCTATTCCAGACCTTGTGGACTTAGGTGGGGTTCAGGAACAGAAAATTCTGAAAGTTAAGGCTGAATTTGGTTCAAGTCTGATCTTACACTTTATCAGAAGCTGGACTTCATCCTGTCCATTTACTATGGAGAAGATGTACTCCTCCCTTTCAAACTATGGCCACATGGTAAGACCAGCCGTTAAATGTCTATTCCAAGTGAAAAGAGTGTTCTTCTCAAGTGTCTTGAAGTTAGAGGGAAATGCGTTGCCTCCTGTACATTTGTCCTACATTCCTTTCCCTTAAATCTAAATCTGTGCTGTAACCACAACTTGTGTTCTTACACAGGTGTTCTCAGGCATCTGCAAGCTAATCACCTGGCATGATGTGCCTAGGTTTCCCACCATATGGAAAGCTGAGCATTGTGTCTAGCTCTGGCATGACACAAAAATATGTTGTGGAGAAGATTGGCAGGTAAATCAGGGGGTTAATGCTCTGGTTATTTTCCAGTAACCCCCCAGAGAACAGGCAGGCTCTCTCAAAACCAAAACCAAAAGAAAGCAGCCTGTGTAGCAGCACACACCACTGGAATTGCCCTCCAGTTCCCCTACAGACTGAGATGGTCAGAGCCATGCCGCAGCAGGGTAATGCCAGCACTGGTGGGAAGGTAGCCTCTGCCCTGCAGGTCTCACTCTGCTCCCAGCCCACGTGAACAAGCCCGCTCTCTGCACCCATGGCACACTCCTGCATGTGCTGCATCTCTTGGTGTACAATGCACATAGTCAGGACTGGTAAAGCACCAAACAAAAGGAAAGCTCAGTGCAGTATCACTTGTCCACTCAAGCTCTCCATAGATAATAATGGGACAAATGGAATAAGTGACCAGGCTCTAAGCGACCCAGCTTCTGCTGGCTTAAACTGGAATTTGAAGATAATATATAAACTTTCTAATCTAAAGCAGATTTCAAAAGCAATAGATAATGTGGTTGAACAAAGCCAGGTTGCCAGACATTTGCTAAGCCCTAAACTCACCTTAAGGCACAAAGAACTCAAGAAAGTATCAAAAAAGTTATACAGGGAAAAAGAGAGAATAAAATAAATTCCCCTAATGTACCACAAATATCAACCACCACACACTACCTACAAACCATATGTTTTTCCCATCTGTTCTGTTATCTTCAACTAAATTTATAGTATTTGGGCTATCAGAAGAATTGTCAAGCCTGAGCTGGGCAGGATTATAAAACCTAGGTGTTATTACACTTTAAAAGATATTTTCCCCTCCCCCCACCCACATGAGGCACAAGATGATGCATTCATCTTGCTCCTTCCTGGCTCCAGCACTACACAGGGTGCTACGCTTGTTCTCAGCTACAGTAAGTGGTAGGTCATCCCCAGCCCCCCAAGAAAAGAATATTTCCTCTGCCTTTTTGGTTTTCCTCTTGCTTCCATATCCTTTTCTCTAGGTAGGTAAAAGAGAAGTGCAGAGGATGAGGGTGCAGTGTTGCTGTGAACCAGCAGAGTCCATGTAAGTCAGGAGGGAGCTTCTAGTTCTCCCCCAGCAAGCGTCTGCTCACAGAGGCAGGACTCCAGCAGTTCCTTTTGCTGCTGAGCCTGAGTTTCAAGTTTGAGCCAACAGAAGCTGTAGATCAGTGTTGTTTATGTCATGATAGTGCAGGAAAATGACTCAGAAGAACAGTGGCATGCTTCAAAATGTACAGGAGATGCATTTCATTGAGAACAAAAACAGTGAAGCCCCATAAGGGACCACTAGCATCATGAAATGAAAAAAGTGTCTTCCCTTCCCACTGCCCAGCTGCATAAGCCAGGGAGCCTCCCTCCACAGACTGTATGCCACAACCACTGAGAAATCAAAGAGCTTTTACGTGGTCATAGAAAAAGTACTTTTCAACACAGACTTGATGGCTCTCATTTTACCCCTTTGCTGCTAATACTACAGCTGGTCTTTTAGGAAGAGCTTGGTATGTTCAATATTTAAGCCTCTTAAAAATACAGCACTAATTTTGGGGTCCACACTTCTTATAAGTGCTCTGCATTGTGTGCTACCATCCATAGCATGCTCTCTTTCCTGCATGTGCAGCAACAGTGCTTTTACGACTGTGCACACGGAGAGGAAAGCCGCTTGGAAAAACCCAACCTTGACTGTCAAGTCAAATAACAGCCCTTCACACTGAACTCTACCCCCTTCGTGCACAAGGCTCGCTCTCCAGTTTGTGCATCGCTTGCAGTAGCTGTCTACCTCTCAGCACCTCCATCCAGAAAGCAACGTGACTCACACAGCTCCAAAAGCCTCCTAGGAAGCCCACAAATAAGTACAGCGGGGAAGAATCCAGTTTGGTTTTCACTTGCTAAGGATTACGGTAAACGTAACGATTTTCCGCACAGAAGGTCTTTAAAGAGTGTGCAGAATTCCAATAGGTGTCTCATTAATGCCAAGTCGTGGAGCAAATGGCGCTGCACTCCTGCTGTCTGGTCCACCTGCCTGTTGCCAAGTGGTTCTCTCCAGCATTGCCTCAACCTGCTGGCTGCCAGGTGATGGTCTCCTGCTGCCCCTACCCCTGCTGCGGACCTGGTGCTGCCTCCAGGATGTTCTCTCGTTTGCTTAAAGAGCTGATTTCTGAAACGTGCTGAAGCTCAGCGTCAGTCCCTGGAAGAGTCCAGCTCCCACTTTGCCCTTAAACAGTGCATACAGAGAACGTGCTGGCACAGCACCATCTCCCTTCTGGTTTCCAGGGAGGATAGCAGATTGCAATGCAATTTTTCCTCCCAGTCCCTCTGTATTCATGACTTTCACCTGTCGGAAATCAGCAGTGATTTCCAAGCCTGCCACTGTCACAGAAGAGGGAGATGAGTTCAGAAAGAGAAGTGCTGGTTTATTCTAAAATTTCCCTGCACGGAACAGGATTTGTCAACATCAGTTCAAACCGTGCAACAATTTACTTATTTATTAAGATTTTGGGGGGAAGGAATAGATTAAAACATTTCACCCAGTTTAGGAAAATTGTTTCTCTTTTAGTAGCTTTATACTCAATACTGCATTCAATGCTATATAACGGGCATACTAAGTTTACAAAACCTGTTCCATTTTTCACATCTTCCTAAAAGCTCATTAACAGGGTTGTGTCCTTTTTCCCTTAAACATATTCCTTGTAACAACTCTAAATAAGAATCCAAACTCCATCCTTTGTAATGTCTGTGTAGGGATGATGAAAGGCAGCCACACAAGTGACAGAAGAGATTCCTAAGAAAGGAATAGCTCTGCGCAGAGCTGACAAATGTGAACCTGGGAGTCCTACAATGGCATTTGGGAAGAGGGACTTTTAGAGTAGAGCAAGCCATAGAAGCCACCTGTGTTTGGAGGAAATAAAAATTTTTATTCCAAAGTTAATCCAGGATTGCAGATGTCCTTTTTTATACAAGACATGAAAGAGATCGTTGTACAGGATAAGCAAAGATAAAATCTTGCATGAGGGCAACAAAGCAGGCCTGCCACACCAGGATTTAAAAGCAGCTCTACTGCTGCAGTCATTCATCTGTGTGCTCAGGACTGCACATATGTACACGTGTGACAGGCACATGCAAGTGTGCTTACTCACTCACTCCATCTGAAATCTGCTCCATCTTTCAATTACTGCCCCAAAGTAAAGCAACGTGCTGCTGATGTCGCAAGCAGGACAGTTGGTCTGTGATCAACCAGCCAGCCAGAAAGAACACCACCACTGGGGATGCAGAGCTTTGCCTTTTCCCACATTGAATGGGGCATTAACTTCAAAGTCTATGATGCCTTAAATCTTTAGCAATAATTAATAGGAAAAAGATGACTAATATTTGTGTTTGCCTTTAAACCCACTCTCAGGGCCAGAATAAAAGCTCAAAGAAAGTGACATTTTGTGCAAGCAAAGTCAACAATATTAGTTATTCCTGAATTGGTTCGTCCTAACTCCAGTGTTAATGCTTTACTTGGCCTTGTGCTCCCAGGTGGACTGCATTTAGCACTTCAGTTCCTAGAGCATGAAATATTTCACTGCATAGGTCTCGCTGGACTAACTGGAGCAACCTGAGGGCTACAGCAATGTCAGTATATTGCCAAGGCTACTGCAGCCTGAAGAACTGTCACAACCCAAGGAAAATCAGGTCGCACCACCCAGTCTTGGATCCCAGGCTTTAGGGCTCCTGGCCTCCACAAATGCTCCAGAGCTGGGGTATGGGACCCTGCAGGGAGCCAAGACACTAGGTGGGCTGACACTTTCGTAGCTCAACAGAAGACTCACATATACTATCTCTAGGTGTTACCCTCAACATTGACCTCAGAAAATCAATATTTCACTTCAGAAGGTTTGTTTTTTTCAGATATAAGAAATGTGACAACTTCCCCCCTGAGTCAAGTTCAATGTGTCCTTCTACTCTGACAGACAAATTTACAATGTAATTTTCAGAGAACCCCATGTTCCCATCAACTCCAAGGTGCCACCTCAGGGAAAACTGTTAAAAATCTGAAAACTCTTCTTTCACATCAATCAGAGGTATGATGGGCAAAACCAGGTTTCTTCCACTGTGTGTAATAGCCATTCCCAGGCAGGATGCATAAATGGAGAATTCAGAGAGACTAAACCAGCAGAATAGATAAGCTTTCCAGTTTTTCTGTGTCATCTTTAAACACCCCATGGAAAGAAAAGTGGTAAAGTTGACATCTTTTTCCTAAGCTCTCACTGCAGATGCACACAAGGCCATTTTGAGACTCCTCCATGCTCACCAGATCCTGGTATTGCTTTGTGCATACCAGTACACTAAGCCCACTCAGCGAACCCCAAACACTGCTCCCTTCTGAGTCAGGTGCAACAGACAGAATTTGTCCAAGTCCCCTGCAAAGATCACAGGGAAGTAGGGTAATACAGGAATGCCCTGTGGTAAGCAGACATTCTCTGATTAGTCTAAAGCTGTCTTAGACAGCACAGTCTAAAGCCACCCCAAAACATGGGGAGCCTGGGCCAGAAAGCATGAGGCTGGCAATTTCATTTCACATTCCCTCTTGCCCCCATCCAGACAAACTTGTCATAATCAAGAATAGGATGAGCTTCAGGAGCTAGAAAATGGACAGATGAGTAAACTAGCCCTGGAGCCCAGCCCAAATTTCAAGTTTCTCAATTTCCTTTGCAATTTTGAGGCCCACAAATTTCTTTTCATGCTTGCCATCACTTTATGCCAGGCTGACATATAATAATTATTTAAGCAAATGTAGAAAAAGAAAAATTTCATTAGATTTTGCCTGAACACTTCATATTCCTACCAATGAATAATGGAGAAAAGTCGAGACAAAAAGCTAATGTCCCTTATTTCAGGAGAGCTCACTGCAAGGGCCTGATCCAAAAGCCACTAAGCTAAATGGGAGTCCTTAGATTAGATTCTTAACAAGTTTCAGATGCTAAGTCATTTCCATCAGTCATTTGCAGAGATGGGAATGAACTTCAAAGGGTTTGATGTAGAACTGAACTTCCAAGACTTTGGATCTGAACATCCTGGGACTTGTAGGTATGTTTCCAATCATGTGCAGATGCAGCGTGCAATGAAAAGAAACAGACCCCTAAAGGTTCTGTATTTTGCAGACGGAAAGGTCAAAACCAGTGTTTTGTTTGCAGGAGATGGTCAGTTCATTCCCTCACTGATTCTTATCAAACCCTCACACAAGCCAGCTGTGAACCACAAGGAGGGAGCCAAACTACTGGAATTTAACGGCTCATTCTCCAAAACGTATTGGCTCATAAACATACCCTGCGTTCTCATTCAGTGCTAATTTACTTTAACAATAAACTTATTGTGACTTGTATTCCCACTTCAAAGGGAGATTTTATGTGGCAAATGGGAGGGGCATAAGTGGGAGTTTTCCTCTGGTGAATAAAACAAAGATACAGTAAGGTGAAGAAAAAACTCAGTAATTATCCTCTGTAGGGTGTAAGGCTATAAAATAGCAATGCCTCAAATTATTTGCAGACATGTCCACATTTGAGAGAAATAAAATCTTGCAGAGGATAACACACCTGTGACACGGGTAACTGCCCTCGCTTGCAAATTAAAGCTGGCCCAACAGATGTTTATTCCACCACACACAGACAGAAAAAGCAGTAGGAAAGGCTTTGCCTCTTTGCACAAGTGGAAAATTATTAAATCCACCACAAATTGGTAAGTCAGCTTTGTCTGTACCTCTTGCTACTGTGTCTGCTTCAGCATAGAGAGCTGATTTTCCCTCGTCAGGATAAGCACATAAGTGAGCCAGCCCAGAGGCTGCCTGGGAGATGGGCAAGGCGCGGCAGAGAGCAAAGCTGCATCTATGGGAGAGTGCCAACAGCCAGGGATGTGCAGGGACAACAGCCTTGAGGTGTACTGGGAAGAGGCAGGCAGGCAGGTGGAAGAAAAGCTCCAGACCTGCCAGATCCCATCGAGCCCCAACACAGAGCCCTGTCAGCAAAGCTGCTGCTTGACTGCTGAGGAAGGACCATCCCACCACGGCAGCAGAGCAACCCGTACCCAGCAGCCTGACCTTAAGACAAACTGGCACTATTGAACCTGCGCCCAGGGTTTTCCAGCAGCGTTTACAACTCCAACCCAGTATGGCTGGCTGGGCTAGGCCTGCCACAGCCCCATGAGACTGCACCACACTGAGGGGTGGATTCCTAAAAGGCATCTGGTGGTGCCTCACTCCCTTTGATTAACTCAAAAAACCCTCACATGAGTGTGTGTGGAGCTGGCTCTAGCATCTCCCCTTTCTGTCGTTCTGCATTTTGCTTTCCTTTCTCTTCCTAAGCATTCCCAGATTCCTTCCATGACACCACTTGATCCGGTCTAACCACCCTGGAGTACAATGCCTCCTGAGATTATCCAAGAGCCTAGTCTGGAAGCACAGCCCAACAGAAGGGCTGTTTGTGGGATGCTGGAAGAGACAAGGCCAGTCTGACTTCCACCCTGGGTGTCACGGCTGCCTGGAGAAATGCTGAAGTGTTTTTTTCTTGAAAAAGATCAATATAATTTTGTTCAAACCAAAATGTTTGGGGAAACATGTCGATTATGATAAAACTGTAATGGGGAAAATAGTCCAAACATTCCACTGCAATCATATCATATAGTTAATGGTACTGTAAATATTTACATTGACCCTTTGTAGACATTCATTTCATATTTAATATAACCATTACATTTAACATTAAATGTAATAGTACAATTTCTAGGGAAATAATCAACATTTCCCTGAATTTGCTTCACACAAGGCAGAGAGACTTTAATTTTTCACTTCAATTACAAATAAAACTTAATTTTTAAACACTTAGACTTCTTTCCAGCCAGGAACTTTGACTCCTCACACCAACTGTCCAAGGTCAGTTTATTTCACTGGAATCACTGGTACACCTCCAGCTTCTTGCTCCTGTGAGAGTGACTGGAAGACAGTCTACCAAACAGATTATCATGGGGCAGAGCTGGCTACTTCACCACGGCAGACATGTTTAGCACACCAGAAGTGAAAAGTCAAAGACGGCACTACTGGCCAGAGCCTGCTCCTACCACACCTCTCACTGTGTGTAGGCAGTGGGAGACTTGTACTTGACCAAAAAAATCTTTTCCTATTTTGTTCAAGTTTATCAGTCTGTCTGTGGAGATCTCACTCCTCCCTTCTACCTGCTGAACAGTCACTGGTCTCCATCTTGCGTGTGTCACATTTACTATGTGATTATCATTTCCCAGATTGGGCCAGACGGTCCTTGACGTCTCTTCCAACTTGATATTCCATGATTTACACACATTATTGAAAAACAACCCCATTTTACCCAAGTGCACTGGGAGATACACCACCTAAAGCATCATGTTAAGTCATAGCCTCAGCAGCAAGACCTGGGAGTGTGGTGGAAGCTAGAAAGACACCTCTTTGAAGTGCATTAGACCTACCGTGTATGACCCATGTTCAATCTGTGATTCATTCTGTGCTTGCTCTGCAGCTGAAGTGCCTACTTGCAAGCCTGAGCTCTTGAGGTAGGGAGCTTCTTGCTGTGCCCCACAGCTATGCAAACGTCTCCGAGACATCTGNTGTTTAGCCCAGCAAAATGCTTCTGGGATTTTGTACCCGTTTCCAGCTTTAATGGTGGACACGCATGTAAAGGTGTTTAATCAGAGGCACTCAAAGGGTATTTACAGTAAACACTTGAAGAGTAGTCATTGAAGCCAGCCACATTTTCTTTCCTAAGAGCTCATCACACTTTCTTCCTCGTCCTTGTCTGCTAGATGACTTAAAGCAATTCATTTTCTGAAATTCCAAGTGCATTTTCCTCCATTACTCAAAACCACATGTGCTGCCTGGTGTAGCCAGCTTGATTTCCCCATCAGAAATCTCTAACTGACCCTTCTTTGCACATGGAGGTTGGACTAGATGGTCTCAAGGTTCCAGCTTCAACTGTTTCACATCACAACCAAGTCAGTGTGGGCAAAAAATACAAACAGTAAAAACTGTTACTTCCAAAGGAACAAATTCTGTTCTTCCTACTTCAGTCACACTCCTGCTACTGTACCCTTTCCCAATACTTCGTGCCATCAAAACCTGATGTATCTCTATTGGCTGGATGCAGCTGGAAGTGTTGCAGTTAGAAATAGATGTTCTTTCTGGGAAAGGTCCAGCAGAGATAGTATCTCTGCCATTTAAAAAGAGATGTTCTCTGTAGGGAGAGGAAACCTTGTTGTACCATTAGGTGAACATTTACTTGCTGCATCTTTAGCACACTATATCAGAGGACACCCCAGCCTTCCTGGGTCTCTCCTGTCTAGTACACAGCCTCCGAGTTAATGAGTTACTTAACAGCTCGTAAAGTATCCCCTAGGCTCCCCTCAAACTGTAACCATTCCCATGCAGCAAACCAAGCAGTGATCACACTGACAGGCATTATTCGTATAAAATGTCAGAAAGGAGAAAGACTATGCTAAGACCCATAAATAAACCACTGATACTTTTTGTTGTGGAGTGGGTAAGATGGGCTAAGGGAAGACAGGCATCCTGTCTGTATGTTAGGGGACAGGCCCTTCCAGACTTCTCTTACATTTGGTCACTTAAATGTGGAGAGACAATAAAACTGCACAATGGCTCCACAACACTTCAGCCCAAACTTTACATTAGGATCCTTCTACTGAGCTAATCCAAGGCACAGTTCCTATTTTCCTGGGCGTTAGGCACAGCCACTGGCAGCTCACACAGCCGGCAGCAGGAGGTGGCCACAGCAGAAGCTAAGCTTGGTTTCCTCAGGATCAAAGGGCACAATCCATTTGCACCATAACCCCAGCTAAAGTGTCTGGATGGACTTTGAAATATGCCAGAAAACGTGAAAGTTTGCAAATTAACTTTTAAGTCACATCCCACTCAGATGGTGTAGAGTGCATTAAATGCTGCTATGGAGCGTGTCACAGAACACACTCGCTAGAGGACATTTAATGTTAACATCAGTACTTATAGGGTCACTGGCAGTAACAAGTGGTTATCTAAGTGCCTGAAGACCCAAGCCTCTAGCACAAAGGTTGCCATTTCTTCTGTGTTTGTGGGTATGTCTCAATGCTAATGTTTCTTTCCTCACACACAAATTCTCACTAAAAAACCCTTTTAATACCAGAGTATCAATAGTAGAATATAGTATAGTAACAAACTATTAAAAGAAAAAAAGAGAATTAGTAAGAAGTCATGTTATTTGTATGCTCTTAGAGCACTATCATTCTATTCAGAACGGCTTTGTTCCAGGAGAGATTTGATCTAGATGACTATTATGCATGTAGATACTTACAGGTTTGCAGTGTATGCCTAAGTAATAGGCCAAATAATGAATGAAGTCTTAGCAGGATGTATACACACTTATTGGAAGTTTTTCCAGACCTCTGATCTCAACAACTGCACTAGACTTGTATAATACATTCAAGAGTCAATATTTCTCCATGGTGCAAACTTGCTATTTTCATAGACTCTGCACTGCATGCAAAGCATATATTACAAACGATGCACTCTCATAAATATGAAAACATATGTTGTCTGAGCACATGCACTGTACCTGTGCTTGCAGGCACACAGTGTGCGATATTCAATGTTCCTTAACTTTCTGAAGATCTGTAGCTGTTTCACCAGAGAATTAAACACCATTTTCAGTAATAATGTCTCTTTACCCCCAGCTTTCTGGGGAATTCTGTTGATTTTTAATTTTTATTTTTTTATTGCTCCCAGCCATAAAATGTGCCCACTTAGGACAGTCTTAAGGTGGCTTTTGTCTTCTTCCTTTGTTTCCACAAGAACAAGCTTCATTGACCCAAGAACCTTCAAAGCAGTATCACTTCACCCACGTTAGTATGCATGGCTGTGCTGCTCCAGCTGCAGAAGGCCTCCAGGGCTAGGCATTTCAACAAGATGCCAGCAGTGACATCACCCCCCAGTGATCATTTGCAAGATCCTCATAGGTTAGGATTGGGTTGAGCAGATTGGACAAATGTCAGTGTGTGGTAAAGGCAGAGCTTTCCAAGAGCAAGGCAGAATACTGTCCCATCGCAGGCTCTGCAAATGTGGCCCTGGAGCCTGTGCGCACCCACTTGGGAGAAGCACATGCCCCTGGTACAGCTCCCAGGAGCAACTTTCTGCAGTTTCTGCCTTTTGCAGGGGCCTGTTCTAACACTCACACTTAAGTTTCTTTTATCCTTATAGGGACAAGGATTGTCTAGGAAGAGCTGTTTATTTACTGACATCTGATCCCACACCTATAACTGCCTGCGCTTCATAGCCACACCAACACAGGCCAAGCTGCGGCTGTACAGACCCATGGGAGGACCTGCTCCCAGTCCTGCAGAGTGGAAGGGGTAACCAAGCTGGAGGAGGTCTGCAGAACCTCACCATGCAGGGTGGCATTTGCCAAGGAAAGAAGCAGGTTGGCTTTAAAAGCCTCACAATGCATTTCACCAAGTTGACAGAATGGGAAGAAAGAGCAAGAAAATAAACTCAGGGCAAATTGCATTTGATCTGGAAATTATTAATATTTGAGACAATGAAGACAGACCCCCTGAATACTATTTACATAGAATCCCTCCTCAGAGCCAAACCACACTTTAAAGGACTTCATCTCAAAAGAGCAATGCTGAATTGAAACAGAACTACTACCATGACTAGAGGGTAGGGGTGCCAAAAGATGTCAGATTGAACACGAAACAGAATTTTCATTCTTTTGTGTACTCCATAAATATTAACAACTTGACACCCCGTAATGAAAGCAAAATGCACTAAAGCACGGGCAGAGAAACCAAACTAGCCAACCATTCTTCTTTTAGGATTACAATTGGAAATTAGTTGTCAAGGTCAGAGTTTTCCAGCATCACTGTAGGTTGGGATTAACTCAATGGACATTGTGAGTGCACAAGAGGAGAATTTGGCCTTGAGTAGTGCAAGAGAACTGCAAATGCTATGAAATGGCCCCCTCATCCCTCCTGTCTTTTGCTGGCTAGAAATAGCTGTCATGTTCTGAAGTCACCCAACTGGCCTCAGCCAGGACTCAACACCAACAAGCAGAGGAGAGAGGTGCGACACAGGCCTACAGCATGTAGCAGGCCTGCTGAGGACCCCTCCTGAAGCAACCTAGTACCCACCATGGCCAAGAGGCACAACATGACCTACTCACATCTAGAGTCTACAAGTCACATGGCAGAGAAGATATTTCAGTGGCTGGGCAAGAAGTGAAAGGAAGAACATAGGAGCCAGGATTTGCTGCAGTGCATCGCTTTGATTCATAGCGGCTGAGCATTCACCTACCAATTCTCACTTTGCTCATTCATCTGATAGAAGGATCATACACCGATAGGATGGGCATGCAGCAGGAGGATAAGGGGGAACGGTTTAAAACTGAAAGAGGGTAGATTTAAATTAGATATTAGGAAGACATTCTGTACTGCGAGGGTGGTGAGACAGTGGAATGGTTTTCCCAGAGAAGCTGGGGCTACCTCCTTCCTCACAGTGTTCAAGGACAGGTTGGATGGGGCTTTGGGCAACCTTGGCTAGTTGAGGGTGTCCCTGTTCATGGCACCGGGGGTTGAGATCCATATGTCTTTAAGGAACAAAACCCAAGCAAACAAGAAAGCGATTGCACCCAATTTCATCATTTAAATCTGAAAAGAATTGTATTGTTCCCTGTGGCCATCCAAAAAGGTAAGGCATTACTCTCTAGGAAGAATTTCCACCTCCCAAGCACAAAGAAAACCCACATGCAGGCAGACTCCAGCTGCTCTTTCTTTGGGTTTGATATGGAATATCCACTTTTTGTTCTAAATTCCATTTTGGTGCAAGCACCTCTCAGCAAAACTTTTCTGTATAACCCTTGGAGCAAGCTGAGGAGGGCATGAAATTTCTTCTACATAATTCCTACATAAGCAGTAGGAAAAAAAAAAAGAGAGAAGAAAAAAAAGGAAATATCTGTTTTAATTATTCCCCTCCACCCCAACCAGCAAAGGCTTTTGCACACACTGACAGGAAAGGGATTTTTATAAATATGTAGGTTATTTTCCCACAGAGAAGTCAGTTTTAGCACTGACAAGTCAGTAAAATATAGCTCTGCAGTACCTTGCTCCTTCTCTTAATAGTAAAATAAGTTAAAAGCACAGAACATGGCTACCATCATATTTCCCAGCACCTTCATGTATTTTCTTCCACCAATTTTAAAGCCAACTTCAGGAACTGAAATGAGAATTAAAGGGGCAATAGTGTATCTGGCAGTAAGAGTATTCCCCAACCAATCACAAATATTTCAACTTTTGACTCCTTCAGGCTTTTCAAGTCCCCAGAGAGCCTTTTGAATGCCCACCCTTTGCTTACTGCACAGTTTCACTTGCTGTGTCTGAGGCAGGAGTGAGCTGACCTCACCAAAGGCTCTAGACACCAGGATGAATAATAGCATGGCTCAGGGAAAGCACCTTTTTAACAGCAAGGGCATGCACGTGTGCTTTGCCTGCAAGCTCCCATCGCAGGGATCGGGGCACGCCTGAGCTCAGTTCATACACTTCACATCCTCCTCCAGCAAACGGGGAAGACACTCTGGAGTCTCTTACTTCAACAGGTTCCCTGTGGTTATTGTATGGGAGCGGCAAACTTAGGTACATTTGTGCACCTCAAGCTGTATGTTAGAAACATACAGGAGAGAGGGTCTCATCCTCGAAGAAACATAGAGGATGAAGAATTCTGTTGTTTCTGTGTGAAGTCTAGGGAACCCAGCAGGCAGCTCTGTGGGGGGATATTTTAGCAACAGAAAATTTCCCCAGAAATTATTTGGGCATTATTTACTGCCATTGTCCTGGCTTCTTCTTTAGTATAACCTTGTAAACACTGACCTTAACTGTACCATCAAACACAACCACAGGAGAACCTTCTGTTCAAGTCTCTGACCCTCTTGAAGGGAATCCAGCACTGCCTGGAAAGTCCTACTGGCTCCTACCGAGACAAATTGTCTTTTCATGCTCTGGTTAATAGAAACTGTGGGTGTACCTCCCTCAAGGAAGGGCTAGAGCTCTGCAATGCTCCTAATCTCTAAATTGTTTAAGTAATTTCATTTTACTTTGCTGATAAATCAGGAACATATTTTGTAGAATCATTTACTGATTGCCTATTTCATTCTTGAAGTATTCCCAGAAAGGTGAGGAAAGGACAGGGACTTTTTTTCTTTTTCTATTTAGTGTTTCCTCCACCTGCAACCATTAAGATACTTGACTTTAGGTTTTGTTCAAATTTCCTCTCCCAGAGAAAAAGGGTAATTACTCTCTCTCTGCCTCTTGCTGCCTGCCCACCACTGCACTTTCTACTCCCCTGGTAGCTGCTCTAGGAGTATGTGCAGGAGTGGCTGCTGCTGGAGCATACTGGGGATTACTGACCCTTGACAGAGGTAACTCGCATCAGTATAGCTGGAAGAGGCACACACGACACCTTTGCACCATGACCCTTTTGAAACTCCTGCCACAACACCACTCTGAGCCCCCCTAGATGCCTGCACAATAGTCTAACCAACTGCGGAAGGTGATTCACCAGGCTGGTCTACATTTAAAACAACTTTCCCCCTGTCCCCCCAAACAAATAAACCAGAACAACTAAAAACACACACCCCCAAGAAAAGGAGCAGTAGATTATTTTCCCATGGTTGTACAGGTACTTTACTGCTCAACTAGCAACACATCCAGGTTAGGAGCATCTACATTAACCCCAGCCACTGGAACCCAGCACCCGTTAGTACCCTTCCCAGGGATCAGGACGACTCAATCCAACTTTCACATGAAAGTACATAAGGATAATATAAACACATTTCTATAAGAGACAAAAATATGTGTTTTTAAATTAGCTCATTCCACAAATACAGGCTACTGAACAGCCCCATCTGCACACAGGCAAGGCAGCAATGGCCAGGTGCGTGTGTAGGAGTGGGGAAGGATGAAGCGAGGAGGAAAGAACAGGAACAACTGACTACAACATGAGGATGTAGGAAGGAGGAAACAGGATAGACCCTCCTTAACTCTGTGATTCTGTGACATGGTGGTGTTGGACAGATGATTGGACTTGATGATCTTTGAGGTCTTTTCCAATCTTAAGGAATTCATGCTTCTGTAAAACACGGCTCAATGGTAAACAGGGCTGACCTGTGTCACTGCTGCTCGTGTGAAGGGGAAGGGTAATTCCAATGGGTGAGATCCTGCGATCTTACCACCATGCTTCACTCCTCAGGGGCTTTCTGCAAAGCTGCTGGGCACTGCCAAGACTGGCATTCACCCGAGAGTGTCCAGCAGCCTTGCTCTGTGACTGCCACAGCATAGCATTTCACTGGGAGCAAACTGTCCTGGGAGAGTGGGAAAGGAAGCAACTTCCTGTTATCCTCAGGAGGGGAAACAAAAAACCCCAACAAACCATCTCGATTCACTTCACTACCATCTGCTGCCATGGAAGTGGCCTGCCTGGAGAAAGGCAAGGATTTACAGTGGCCCTGAGAGTGGCCAGACCCCAAACGTACTGAGGAGCACTGGATAAGGGGCAGACACCCCAGCACCTCCATGAGTTTAGTTCAAACATCACAATGGTATTTGAAAGAGACTTTTGGAAACATGCTAGAGCCCAAGCTAAAAGTTTAGAGCTCCTGTCCCTGACTCTGCTCTGGAAGCTGAGACAGCAGGAGCTCCAAAATAAAATATCCTTCCTCTTGGAAAGGACAGCTACACCAAGAGGGAATCCATAAATACTCAGTGCCTGGGTTTGGTCAGGAGCAAAAGCCACGGGGGGAGCTCCTCAGGTCTATGGCCAGTGCTCCACAATTTAACGATAAGAATCCTTGTATCATGACAACCCAAGGCATCACTGCTGTCTGGTTAGTTGCAGATACTATCTGAACACTCCTTTGGAAAACCTGTGTGTTACATACCCAAATATTTGCAACTGAATGGACACTGGTCAGTTAAGTCTCACAGGGCCCGGTTCACAAGCACGTTCTCAGTTTCTATACATCTTCACCTTTCTGCATGTGCTTAAAATGACCAAACACCACTGGATTGCATTATAAGTGTCACTGAGAAGGATGTGTTAAACATGCTTCCCCTGAGCTGGACCTCAATAATCCCAGCTTTTCACAAAAGGAAATTGCAATAATTTTTTTTTTTTAAATTTACAAAACCATTTAAATACACATACATTCAAATTAGTCTGTTAAGCCCTTAGATGTGTACCAAACACAACTTTTTTTTTTTAAACGAAATTACAATTTTGTTAGTTTAATTTAAACCAGCCATGAAAACAAAAGATTTAACTGCAGAGCAGTTAATGATTCCAATAAAAAAAAAACCAACACCCCACTGTTTACATGTTTAACACGGACTTTTCCTGGCCCCTTTGAGCTGCTCATACAATCCATTGTTAAGTTAACACTTAATAACAGCAGATTAATATATAACAGAGAGAAGGTGTATTGCAGTCTCATTTGCTCTATTTAGCAAGTTCCATTAAATTCTGGTTTATTCCTTGGAAAATCATAAGTACACCAATGTTCACCTTTGAGAAGGAAAGTCTAAAGTATAACTTCATACAGGCAAATAACTTGGGAAGTAATTTGTGACCTTCAACTTGAAATCACATGAAAAGTACCTTTCTGAAACTGGGGGATCCGAGGCCAACTGGAGCATGAAGTAGAAGAGCACATTACTTGCCCACTTCTTCCCTCCTGCTAGCCCGTGAATGTAAGAGCAGGCCAGGCTGGTCCCACACAACTACTGTCACCTGCAGCCCTTGTCTTCCTGATGACTATCGCTGTGCTGGTTGGTACTTTGGGGAATCTCTCCTGCCAGCTTGTGGTGACAGTCTGTGGCCATTATGAAATGCCTTTACCAAGACACATCTGATATTCCTATACTCAGACATAGCGAAACTGCTACGAGTTGCTAAGTACCACAGCACACACACATGCCAGAAAATAGGCAACTCTAACATGGACCGATGTAACAACCTCCCCTTTCTCTGCATGGGAAGCAGACATCAAAATACTCCAACACAGTGTTTGAGGCTGGGATTTTGGAAGAGATCTGTAAAGGAGACCACAGCTTAGGCTTCTGGCAGTGAAGAGGGACCCTCAATGCAGGAGGAAGAACTGATCTCGAGAAATAATAATATCTTTGTTCATCATCACCCCAACAGTTTGTGCAGGAAGCCAGACACCCGGCAGGAGGGCTTACAGAGCAACCCAGGACTATATGTGCTGGGGAGTCCAGAGGCACATCTCATCCTCACACAGAGCTAGACCACATCAGCAAGTCAGATACCTGGCAGATGGGACCTCACCAAACTCTCCATTGTTTATTACTACCATTTAACCATTTTCTCAGACTGTGTGGACTTACCACATCCCCTCCCCAAAACAGAAAGGCTGTAGGAGCTGAATATTGCCACATCTGCACAAAAGGCTACTGAGCTGCTGCTGTGTCCCCCCAGACGCTGTGCTCACCCAGAAATCACACTGCCGACAATTAGGACCGCCCTGAGCAAGTGGATCTGCCTCCCTGGCTCGGTGGAAGCTTTTTCCTAAGGTAACATGGGAGCAGCTTGAATTTAGGTTCCCAACTTTGTATGTTTATGCTTTATTACAATATAAACACAAGTTCTTCTGGTGGCATGCTGATGTGCTCAGTCCCTAGGATTTCAAGCCTCTATTACTGAATAGGAAAATCAAATCCCCAAACAAACAAGTGTAGGAGGAGAAATACATTCTGACTGGGACTTCAGCAGGGATACAACTCCCTTGTTAATAACTAGTGAGACATATTGGAATATATGAAGGAACTATGAACAAAGCTACAAGCATGTCTAGGTTTGAGTAGCAATGAGAAAGCAAAACTCCAGCCAGGGCATTTCTGATGGTGCTGACTGTCAGTGTTTTGAGGGGTGAGGGTGCATATCTCAGCTCCTCTACATGGCTCCAAAGTCTTTCAAAGACTTTTTATTGCAAAGCACTTGGCACCTCAAATCCATACCCAATTTCTTAGAGAGCATAGGCACCCTCAGACATGAAATTTAGTTCAGGTCCAGTCTAACACATTTTTTACCAGTTGTTCAAGGTATAATGTAATAAATTATAGTAATTCAGCAGCAATTGAGCATGCATTTTTATACAATAGTCTAATAAACACAAATGAAGAGATAATTTCTAGACACATCTTTTCTTTCTAAATCAAAAATATATTTGTAATGTATTCTAAGTGAGGTGAATTGATACATCTGCAACACTACCGGAGCTCTCCTTCCTCATACTGAGGCTGGACCAGAAGAACCAGAAAGTTTCCTGTGTAAGAAAGAGCATAGAAAGCTGCCGTGTCCTTTACTTTCAAGTGGCTCTCCTATATATACCAAGTACAATCGAGCATCTACTGACATACAGCTACCTAAAACGAGAATACAGACCCAACTCTTCACCTCCAAGTCACACTTGGCAAAGGTGGGGAATGTCTGCATCAGACAATTCTGTTCAGGACAGATACCCAAGCTCAGCGGGGACCTGAAGTAGTGTTACCTCACCACCAGGGTGCTCTGTCCAGGCTAATTACTTGGTCTACAAAGAATTAAGACAGCTCAGCTGCTCCCAGGGTGAGTTCCCACTTGCAGCTAGCTCCAACTAGCTGCTTTGTGCATCTGCTCCAATGCCAGGCTCCCAGCTTGGCTGCAGGTCACCTGGGCTGTAACTAGCATGCACAAAGCAAAAGCACGGAGAAACGGGGCCTTTCATGGCAACTGGATGTTCTCCCTTCAGAAGGCATATGAGCTACATTAGTTAAGGTTGAGAGAGTTAATTTTCTTCACAGTAGCTTGTATCATGCTGTTTGGATTTCTGCTGAGGTGTTTTCACTGCACTCACCTCTCCTGAATATGCATGCTGCAGATGGGCTGTCCCAGCTAGAGCATCTCAAAGCATTTGTCTTCCTGAGACATTCCCCTGCTGTCCCCAGGTGAATTTTAAGCATTCCTCTCTCCATTGCAGGTCCTATCAATAAGTCACCTCCACTTCCCCATACATGCAGCACTTGTATGTACTGAGATCCAACTCTCTAGAAACCATTACACACAGCATGTAATTTAACAGAGATGCTGTAGATTTAATAAGAGGCTGATTATACACAATTTCAGAAGACATCCAACAATAATATTGATATGGGGTGGAACACAGGGCTGCAAAGTTGCAGAGACATTCCGTAATCAATTGGCATTTAACATTACAGCTTGCTGGCCTACAGGATCTCTGTCAAATGCATAATTGGGAGCTTTAATTAAAGGACTACCCACAGCTTTATAAAGAGCTAAAGACCAAGGGCCTGCAACAACTGAAGAGAGATGAGGTTTGTCACATTATTACCCTCACATATACCACAAGCTGTGGTCACGTGCTAATTACAGGTCTCTTGCAACAGCACACTGGGCAGTTTTCCAGACTGATATCTCCACTGTAATCAGCCAAACTGCAGCTTATCAGTCTCCAACTGGTAACTTTGTCCCCGATAGTAGATGTCTCCACACTTCAGCCTTAGGCACCATAATATTTTATACTTCAGGCACTTAAGTCCTAAAGTGGGATGCACAGATGAAGTTGTTCTTAGATGCCAGTGTTCAGGCACCACACCCAGAGCAAACCTCATCTTATGTAACCAGAATGAGCAACAGTACCCATCTCAATAATGCCAATAACCAGAGGTAATCTGTTGTCCAGAGCACTGGAATTTGGTGTGAGGGGAGCTGAGACCCTGGCAGGTCACTTCCCAGCTGCAGGGATACAACTTGCAGCTGCCAACTCCTGACAACTGCATGGAAAGGATTTGAGGAGAAGGGACTGAAAAGCAGGGGAAGCTGGAACAGCTGCAGGGGCTGGTGACCAGAACACCCCCTAATATAGGTAGAAAGCATAGGAATCACTTATTTTGGTCTTGCTAGATAGCCCCATGAAAGAGCTTATTGTCAGCCACAGCATTAGCTGCTTGCAACACACAGTCTGAGTGTATGTTATTTCTCCCAACCCCCATTCCCAAATAGTTATTACCTGCTGCCTAGGTACCCAGTAACGTCACATAAAGGAAAAAGGTTGGGGGTTATCATTTAAGAGATTAGTGGATTTTTCTGGCTCTGCACTGACTCTTCTCCCCATGTTCTCTGCAAATGCAGTGTCCTGCCAAGGCCCTGTCCATTCATACACTGTTCAGTCATCTCTTCCGTGCAGCCCAGCTGATTAATTAGCAGTTGCACTACAGGATAGATGACGAGGGGCAGGGATGCCTTATGGCTGTGCTGGGGAAGACATGGGCTTCAGTACACTACTCGCTGCTAAGCGGCACATGCAATAAGCGGCAGCAGCAGAAGGGTATTGGACAAGGCACACTAACAACGCTAAGCCCTACGCAGGGAAAGACAGAGCACACTTCTTGACATGGCATTTTCAGGAACGTGGAAAGATGGGCTGCACCAAGTTGGTGGCCAGGTGCAAGAGCCATGGGTGGTGGTTCCCTTTCCTATCTAATGGGCTGATTTTGCCAGCACTGGGCACAAAAGACAATTCCATGAGACCAGAAAGCTTGCTATGTTTTGCAAATTAGCTTGACTTCACACAAGGGGATGTGCAGAACTCCTTTTTAATGTCTGCTGAGCATTACAAAGTAATGATTTTCCGGCTGTTTATTGCTCTCGGCCACCCCAAAACATATCTACCTTTGCCAACAGTGATAACTTATAGTGGTTAGGGATGTGTTGTCTGTTTTTTGTATTATCACTTCCTCTAAACTCCAGGTGGTTTTTGCAATGGACTCAGAAGGTGTTTGTGATAGCAATTCTGTTCAGTTCCCTTTCCAGATAGCAAAAGTCCTAAATTCTCTGCATTTGGCGCTGCACGGTGTTCCAGAGGAAAAGGAACTGAATTCAAACATACAAAACAATGACTATACATTTATTTACCAGTGGAAATTACATATTAACAGCTGTTAATGCACGAATATTACTGAATAGCTAAGTCTGCTGCCTCTCTCTCCCTTCTTGGTTTTCAGCTTGGTCTGCACAACCCTAGGCACTTGTGAGCTGCTTCTAAAAGGATCCACAAAAGCTGCCCTTAGAAAATCAAAACATGTCAAATTTCAGTCAGGATCCACAGTTCTCTGGATAAAGGAAAAAAGCCACTGCTCTACATTAATAAAGAAAGGAACCGAATCAGTAATATGTGATATGAACCCTGATTACAATGTATGGTAAATCTCCTGTTTGTGTTACAGATGTACAGAGAGCCTGTAGTTCTGGCCACTTACATTTGGAGGCATATGGGTTTATATTTTAAACAGTTGTAGAACAAAGTTAATCTCACTCTGGAGCTAAAAATTGAGAATAAGCAAGACTCTTTCATATTAGAAATCCTTCACGTGTTTGTTATTACATGAATCCTCCAGAATATTTTCTAGCAGAAATACTTGGCACAGTAAAAAGCTCCAATGTATTTGTTCAGTTTAAAAAGAAAAAAAAAATCAAGTTAACATTGCAAGGCTAGCAATACAGTCATATCCCCAAATATAACCCGAGACTCAGACAAACCAGTAGTGGGAGGGCCATTTATACTTAGTGACTAGGTTGTCAGCGTGAAAACCTCAAGTGGGTTGTAAGTGTAGGGTTGACTGTCTTTGGTATAATTTTTTTTTTATATTTGCTGATTCAGCTCTGATGATGAAGGGATGTTGTTGTTCAATTTGACTAAGCAGACTAAGTCAACTGCTTGCATATTTATTTCAGTTTTGTTTGCCTTATCTCAATCCATTTGGCTGATAACTAGGCCTGGCAAGAAACACTGGCATTTTCTTTAACACTCATCTCTTCCAAATTTGATCTTGCTTGTCTTCCACACCCTAGAAAGCAGACAGACACAAAAAAAGGCCCCCAACTACATCGATTAAAGGTCAAAGATCCTTTGTATGGCATGCAAAGCCAGCACTAAAGGCATTTTGTCCACAAGAGGAACTTGCATGGTAATGTCAATTGCCAAATGCACTGCCAAACAGATCAATAACTTGGGGGTTGTTTGCTTGTTTTGAGAGTAGGGTTTTTTAAGCATGCATTGAATGCTATAACACTTCACACCATGTTTTCCTTCAAGCCTGGCTGCAGGCCACATGTTGACCTTGCCCACAGTTATTGGTCACCCTTAATCAGAAACAGCATGCCTTCCCTTTTCCCTTTCTTGGGGTGTTGCCTTTAAGTGTTTTCAGTGCCATTTCCAGAGGGCCAGTTCAAAAAAATGAGGACTATTTTTTTTAAAGGTCTAGTGCTATTTTGAAAGTTCAGAGGCAGTCAGAAATGACATCACTTTTTTTAACATATGTTCCTAACCATAAGTGGTGGGAATTTCAAAGCACACTCTGCATTAGTCTTTTTTTCTTTTCCCACTGAATCAATAGGCAGACTCCTATTGACCCTAATGGGAATTGAGTTTGGTAAGTACTGTGAAAGCCTCAAAGTAGAGCAATTAAAGATGATGAAACGAGCAGAGTCTCCTGGATTTGGGGATTAAAACAACACAGGACTCTCCATCTTGTTCCTTGTGCTGGTTTTGACAAAAAATAGAGTTAACTTTCTTCACAGTAGCTATCATGAGGCTACATTTTGTATGTATAATGAGAACAGTGTTGATAATACAGCGATGGGAAATAGCAAGTAA
Organism: Heliornis fulica; assembly: GCA_013399135.1. NCBI lineage: Eukaryota > Metazoa > Chordata > Aves > Gruiformes > Heliornithidae > Heliornis > Heliornis fulica. The sequence continues at coordinate 146,056 of VXBZ01008436.1, read as the reverse complement.
ATTCCTTATTTTCCTTCACTTGTGCACATGGCTTTTGCTTTACCTATTAAACTGTCTTTATCTCGACCCATGAGTTCTCACTTTCACTCTTCTGATGGTCTCTCCCCATTGCACTGGGGGAGAAGTGAGCGGCTGTGTGGTACTCAGCTGCCAGCTGGGGTTAAACCACGAGAGCCCTCTTTTCCCATTAAGGATCAGCATTGCCTAGGCTTCTTGGACAGCATCCATCTCTGCACAGCAAACAAAAGAGTCAGGGGCTACAGAAATCAGATTGCCTGCACGAGCCCTCCTGCTCTCCAAAGGCTCTCTCACCTTCCTACACAGTATGAAGAAATAATAATAATAATAATAATAATAATGCACTGTTTTGATAGAGACAAAATGGTTGTTCAAATAGTTCTGCTAATTTCACAAAGATGCATGATAATGTTTCACATATGGCTCTGTGCCTTTTAATAACAGAAATTGAACACACATTTCAAGACACAAGTTTTGTTGATATGCTGCTGATAGTCCAGAGTAACTGTTTGCCTTGTGGTTTTAATTATTCTAAAGACAGACGAGGAATCATTTACCCAGAGTTAATGGGTTTATGGGCTTTTAAAGAAGCATGATAAGCCCACAGATGTGGCAATGAATGGCGTGGGGGTCTGAGCTACTATGGGAGCCTATACTCTGGAGGATGAGAAGGTGGTAAAAGGCTGCTTATCCTGCAGCTCTGGGGCCTCTTAACTATCACATGGCCATTAGGATAGCTGTGCTGTATGCAAACATCCCTGCTTTCTCTGGAGGTGACTCTGACCTGGCAAGTACAGTCCACAGTCCCCAAAGCCAGTCCCTGGCTTCACAGCAGCATACACAAGGACAGGGCTAGATCCTTGTGCCAGAGAACTGGCCCCAAGGGTCATGCTCCCTGTTGTTCTTGCATGTAGGGGCATCCCAAAGCGTCTGGGGCTTGTCCACAGAAGCCACCCCCCACCTGTGCTAGCCAGTCTCCTATACAGCCAAAATACATCAGAGGAACAGATCTGTCCCCATGCAAGTGCCTACCTTGCCAACACCTCACACCAGCCCTGAGCCTGTCTGAGCTGGGATGGAAGCTGGACAGCTGGAAAAGGACAGGCTGCAACTAGTCACACCAGCTAAAATGACACCACTTTGGCTGTGAAAATAGGGTTTGGTTGCCATCAAGTCCTGTGCCAGGAATCAGACCAGAATGGTGACAACATTGTGCCACCAACTGCATTAGGGGCTGTGGGGAAGAGGTGCTGTAGCTCACATGTTTATGTGCAGGGAAAGTGTCTGGGCATCTCCAGAGCAAGGTGGACCATCCCTACCAAGGCTGCAGTTTCCCAGCTCCAGTACTTTACCTAGACAGTAAATCTGGAAGGTTTAAACTACACTAGGATATTTTAGGCCCAACTCCCACTTAACACTAATCTAGCATAAAGTCACTGGTGCTACTCTTGGATGACACATGTAAAAGGTGGATAGGAATCCTGTCCCTTCTATACATACCAAGTTACACACAATTTCCTTTAGAACACTACCTGTTAATCATTCTAGACAGTAACTCATGTTTTAGGGATTGAATATAACCAACTTGTTGTATAAACCCCAGAAACATCTTGAAGGTGGAATCTGATTTTTACTCAGAACATCAAAAGTACAAGCACAGAACTCTGGAAACCCTAGGAGTTAAAAGCCAACAGCACCTTGGGTTTGAGTCAACCACAGATGTAAAGTGAAAAAGAGGACGATTCCTCCTGCACTAGGAGGAAGCAGACCACCAGCTTCCCAGACACTAACAGAACCACCCCTCTTGTCAGTGGCAGAGGGAGAACCGGGCTGCAAAGAAATCTTTGCAGTTGATGTGAAGATCAGGCCTGCCACATTAGAAGTTTCTTCTTCTTTGCGAGAGGCCCTATCAATTTTGCAGAGGTTTTCAGCCCATTATCACATTACAGGTAGACAGTTGTCATAAAGCATTAGATCTAAGCAAGGCTGACAGAATAACTGCGGGCTAGCTCCAGGCTTGGCAGTCTGTGCAGCACCCGCAGGCACAGGACCAGAGTGTGCTCCATCAAGAGACAGGCTGGCGTAATCTGCTGTGAATCACTTTGAATTGCTGCCCTTAATTGACAGTGCACTCAAGACCTGGTCTGTTATGTAGACAAAAGCCTCCAAGTACTAGCACACATACACACACTCTCTCGCCAGGAACCTGCTTGCCCTCAGACGAGCAACTGGCTAGAGACCCACCTGTTTTTTACTGTTGGAAGAGCTCTGTATTTTGCTCTGCTCCTTCATTACCGGAGGTTCACCATCAACACAAGAATAAGCAAGACAAGTGTTTCCTCTTGTTAACATTTCTTGCAAATGTTTCTCCTGTTAACTGCTGAGGTTTCAGAGGTGGGGGTGAGGGTAATCAACACGCTGCTAGCCCAGTGAAAGGGCCCACACACTTCAGAAAGGGTCACAAAAGCCCAGACCCTGGAGAAGAGCACAACTGGTGTCAAAGTGCTATGGCACAGCAGCTAACTCCCACAGGGCTTTCAGGGGGAGAAGGCAACTGCTTCTGTCTCTGGGCTACCAGCATCTGACATCATTCAGGCTTCAGAGCATATTTTTTTAGAGATTCCATGGGGGAAAACATCTGGAAAACACATCCAGACAATACAGACAGCAGAGTACGAAAGTCACGATTGAGTCCTTGCGCTGCACCATGAGTCTGCTCCCCCCCAAGCCAGCCAGCGTTTGCTACAGACTGAAATAGACAGGTGTCAAAGCTTCCTTGGCCAGGTAAGGAGGTTCCTTTTTTACTACTGCTGCCTCAAGTCACCTCCTAAGCAAACTTTCACCTCCTCATGTCCCAACCTAAGCTGCAAGCCAGACACCTCCTTTAGCTTCAAGGTTTGTTGTTCTCATTGATGTTGGAATTTTAATGAACTTTCAGACCCGAATTTTTCCTTATGCTGTGCTAGAAGCATCAAGAAATTGAAACTGAAAGTACTTAAATGCCTAGTTCCTGCGCTGCCAACAGAGGATGTAGAGAGGCCAGAATACAAAGGAGATTCAGGCCTGAGAGGCTCCTTACCATTCTCTGTTTTTTAATTAAAGTTCCAAAAACGTTTGCTAAGAAGATTAGGGGGCAGAATTAAAAGATGCTGGGAGCATTCCAGCTGTTGAGCCAAGTCCCTTCTCTGCCACAGATGCAGTTGTTTGCTTCCTGGTGAGAAGCCAGCTGAAAGAAAAGCCATAAGAGAGCACATGGCTGAAGGAACAGTTTCTGTGACCAGGCAAACCCTTCTCTTTACTCTGTTAAACTCTGCTGGGCCCAGACTACAGTACCTGAGCAGAACAGCAGCAGCTTGCTCAAAGCCACAGGATCCACCCAGGGCTGCACACAGTATTCTGCACCGGCTCTGCCCCATCCAGCATCCCCAGGGACCAGCTGAACCTCTTTGGCGTTTGTCTAACCCCGCACGTTCATTTCAAGGGTTGATTTCTAAAAGGACCACCAGCAACAAATGTCAGGTCTGGTTTAGGACTTGGTTTGAAGGCATTTAGATAGAAGAATAATTGTACAGGGATGTGGTTTACTCTGGAGAAATAAAGGCTGTGTTTAAATGTCTGAAATTCCTGGTGACTCTAATAATTGCAACCTCCGTCTCAATAAAATGCACAAATAATGTTATTGAAACATTTCCAATCAGAAGGTATTATTTTTGGTTTAAAACAGATGCAGTAATCAGTATTTAAAAGGAAGACGTCTGGGCGGGTTTACCTCTATTTCAAGGGAAGACAGAACTACTGGAACGTTGGTTTAGTCTCCCTGTTCTCTGTTTTTATAGCCCTCTTATTGCAGCATTATAACCTTCACACAGCTCCTCGGTTACTTTTCTAACCGAATGGAGAGCAGCTCTACAATCGTGCACCAAAGAGGTTTTACTATATTAAGGTGTGTTTAAGAGCTTGACCTGGTAAGCCACCACGTCCCAAGAGAAGCACTATCTCTGCAGTGAGCGAGCACCCTCAGCACCATACTGCACCGACCTGACAGGCACTCGCACTGCCCCAAGCATGGCTGTTGTGCCATGCACCAGATAAATTTTGGAACACACACACCCCCCACACCCCCCCCGGTTTTGGCTCAGGGGATCACAGGGCTACATAGCAATACCTTGAAGATCCAAGGCCGTATTTTCAGTGGCACCTTGACACTTCAAGATGTACCCGGGCACCTACGAGTACGTCTCAGGAAGCGTAAGCTGGTGAAGTGCCAACCTGCAGTTTTGAGTACTTGACTATCAAGTGCCTGTATCACTTCTGAACAGAGCGCTCAGGATCCTCAGCTCTTCTGGAACTTTGCCTTGAGCTCTCTGCTGACCTGCATTGCTCACACGAGCAAAGTCAGATGCAACTCACAGAAGCCGGCAGAAACTGGGCCAGTGTTTCATGATTCATGTGCCTATAGGATTAGCTATAATTAGCATCCTCAAGTAAGACAATAACTGTATCATGCTATTGCACTCTGTGGATGCAATATCAGCACATATGGAAGACATTTATTACTATAAATATTCGGGCACTTGATAGTTATCCAAAAATATAAAATCAGGTTAATCATTCTATCCTACAATCCCTGGCAAGAGATTTGAACTCAGGTTTTTCTGGCTCAGCTTAAGGTTTTACATATATGATCACTTCTGCCAGCTGGCAGCACTAAGATCTTAGGCTGAAGTAGTTCTCCAGCAGCCAAATCTCTCTGCACAGTAACATTAGAGAGCTTAGCATTTTTGCAAGCCATATACTAACTAAAGATATCTTGCTGTTGCATGGAGCTATGAAAGTTTGTACAGGGCAGGTAGAAGAATTACTTTTCCTTTCAGAGTTAATCATTAACATCTCCCAAGGAGATAAACAACTAAGGCTATTGTCTTGTTTCCAAAGGTTCCCATAATACAAGGGCACCTATACTATCTCCACAGGCATAGATATGAAATTATTTCCAAAAAGAAGCTGTAAGAGGAAATCTCTAAAGAATGCATAGCTACCCATCAAAGCAAAGGCATGGGAGAGTAAACTAGCAAACTTCCCTTTTAAAAAACCACTCAGCACCATCAGCACCAGTGCTTATTCAGCTTCCAGTAACACAGCACACCATCATTGGTTTCATCAAGTCTCCCACAAATGCAAAAAAATTCAATGGTCATTTCACAATCTCCTATTGGGTGTCACAAAAGCCACAAGATCCACATTGTCCTCCCCAGTCCTGCTCTTCAAGGGAGGCCAGTGGGGTTTCAGTGCCTACAAGTCTGGGATTTGTGAAGCTACAGCAAATACAGGCTCACCCTCAGTTCCCGGACCTGCCTCAGCCCACCTGCACCATCACCCACGTGTATTAGACTCAGACACTTCTCAGATGCCAAACATTCAGTGGCCTGGCCACAGTTTTCAAACCCAGTTCCAGCTCTGCATAACCCACAGGTTTGCAGACAGAACACAGAGTCAGAACCAAAAAAAGCACAGATGGATCAGTGCCAGCCCAGCACAGAGGCAGCCCGGGCACCCCTGCCGTGAGTTTCTGGAACTGGAGGGCTGGCACAGAGCCAACCCAGGACCTGCACGCAGCTAAAGCCTCCAGCAGGAGCCAAGCTGGCTCTCTGCAGAGGCTCTGTCACACATCTGTGCTCCAGCCTCCAGCACATCCAGAATGGACATACAACGCAGGTTATTGCATCACCAAGCTTATGGACAACTGGCAGGAACCAGAAAATCTGGTGGGATCTTTCTACAAAAGGAGAGAGCAGCTAGTAGCTAACACAGATATACTAGCTGTCTTTGGGAGGGGAATTCCCCCAGCAACATATAGTTGCTCTATAAGTGTCTGGCATTAAAACAATTTCATATTTTTTGAGTCATATCAACCTGACATCCCCCAGGAACAAACTTCCTGTATCACCACAGTTCAGGTGCCAAGTAGATAAAACACCCCATCTTGGAGCCACATGCAAGAAGACTGAGGCAGACAGAACATGCACAAGGTTTTTGCAGTACATGAAATAGGACCTCGTGTCCTTTCCCTTCACTGGGAAACCTCAAGTAACCTGTTCAACTAGGGTCATTTCCACCTCTTAGCCCTCATCTACTCCACAGCTTACAGACTTACACACTTGTTCAGGAAGCATCCAGGCTCCTCCTCACCCTGGCTGTCTCCAGGATTAGCCCGCCAACATGCCCTCTTCTGCAACTATTTCTGCCTTTCCATCAGGAAGCTGTAGGCTTCCGCCCCTACATGCTGTATGTACCAGGCTAGTGCATACTCACAGGCTACATAGCTCTTTGTCCAGGAGACCACCTCTTTCTCTTGCCTTATGTGACACCCTCCTCCAGAGCCCTTCACCACCTGCTAATTAAAGGAGAGCCCTCTTAAGCCCTGGCAGTAAGGCAGCTGGCTGGGATAACCAAGCTCCCTTACAAACACAGCTTGAGACATTTAAGCAAATGGCCTCATCCCATGCATCCACCTGGATCAGGTCCCAGAGGTGGGTGAACAGGTCTCTGGGCTGGTAGCTGCTGCCCTAAAACACCTCCACCTCACAGTTCTAGTAACATGCCTCTTGCTGCACACCTTACTGCTGTGATTTGGGCAGCAGGGACAAAATAACTGTGGTGATACATTGCAATTCTTCAGATCAGTTTGGAAGGCTGGATCACCAACCAGATGTTGCAGTGGTTGATGTATTTGTTTACACAGCTACATACGTGCAGTATAAATCCGATTTCACCCCCTACATGCATTTGCAAGACAATATGCTCTATTTATCCACAGAACCTTAGTTAGCATTGCATCAGAAAAAAAAAGAAACAATTTGTGGAGGGTGAGTGCCTGCTAATCATAAGCTAAAGGGGAAAGGAAAAATTTAAGTGAGATATAAAGGGAGGAAGTGACTCAGTGGGTGGGAGGGAGGGGACAAGCGTTCCAGACAGATGGGACATGAATAACTTTTCCATCTCCCTCTCTCTTCTCTCCCAAATCTTGCAGGAACTGCTGTGTTGAAATAGTCAGTCATTAACTATTTGATGAGGTTTTAAAATCTGAACTGAATCCTCTGAACGTAACCAACTATTATTACAGGGTCTGCATCACAGCAATGCAAGTGTTGGAGCCCTTTGGCAAGCCATAGCGGTGAAGGCAGGGCTGAGCGCTCTGTAGGAAAAGCCACTAAACGGCGTCAGCTGTTGAGCTCTGCACAGCCCTGGTAATGCTGAAGGAATCCGAGCAGTAGCGATTAGTCAGTTTGCAGGCCAACTGCGACCAAGCAACAGGGCATCCATCCGTGCAGCTGGCAAAAAAGCTGATACTCTGGCTCTGCTGGCTCAGGCTGTGGGAGAACCAGGCCCTGGTACGCGCTGGGTGAAGGTCATGCTGGAGGAAACAACTGTGGTCCTCCCAAACTCCTCTTGCTTCAGCTGTCCTCCTGCAGTGCAGTCCCTGGGGGCTGCGTCTTCCACTTAACAGCATCCACCTTTTCGGAAGGCTGGTCACAGGCAAAAATGCCCTTTGGTGCCAGTTCAAGGGCAAGATTCAGACAGCAAGTGCTAAGTTCCTCTTCTGCCCATGGGGAACCTCTCCTGCTCAGTCACCTTATGCTACACAAATAGGCTCTGAGAAAACCTGAATGAAGCATTTCCTTTCCTGGATGCCAAAGGCTAATTGACCAGCATGAGACCTGCTGAACTTGGTGGAACCAGGGTGGATATAATCACTCAGAGAGCCAATAAGCAATTAACTGAATGGCTTCAGCAGTTTTGAGGTCTGCTTCTTTATTCAAAAGCAAAACAAAGATCAATTTCTTAATAAGCTTTGTAATATCTGCGATTCCTTCCCTCTCATTATTATTATTAGCATTGCAGCAGTGTTTTGTGCATGTAATGAAAGAGTAAGACAAGGGCTGGAATGGCCTGGGTGGTAGAGGAGTGGGAAAAGTCTCAAGCCAAAACATATATAGGTACACATACATACTTAAAATGTGAAGGCTGTACAAGTCCTCCACAGCACAGGCTCACCAGCTTACCAGACGAGGTCCTGGGTTCAGCTAGGATAGAGTTAATTTTCTTTACCGTGAGTACGAGCCTACCCCTGCTGATCAATTTTACTTCTGTATCAGAGTATTTGCACAAGGAAAAGTGAAAATTGTTGATTACAGTCACCAAATGTGGGAGTGCTGAGGCTTGGCTTGTCCTCCCCAGCACTGCCACAGTGGCCATGGGCTCACCCTAGGCCCTGAGCTTGGCCCGTTGCTGCTGACCAGCATAAGCCAGTGGGAGCCAGTTAGTGCTGAGGCATGGCAGCCCAGAGCCCAGCGCTCACTAGTCACTGTGACTGACAGCTGCGGAAGGCAGGGCAGGGGCACACACTCCCTCTGCCACCCAGGACACTCACCTCTGGCAGAGGGCTGGGGCATGTTATGCCTTCATCTGCCAGAGTCCTGACAGATGTGCTCCTCAGATCCCACCATTGCATTGCCCTGCAGTTCCCCTGTGTGTTTTGCTTTTGAAATTGCAGGTTCCTACTCTCTCTGCAGCTACATCACCAACCGAAATCATGTCCCCTTTGTCAGAAAGCCTCCAGCGCTCCTTGCAGTCTTCTTGTTTGCGGTACGGCAAGAAACAGCAGAGCAATGTACAAATTCCTCCCCGCCTCCCAAGTCCTCCTTTTCTCCTCCCCTAAAATCAGGGCCACGTGGAGACAATGATGTCACCCATGAAGATACAAACAGCATCGTCTACATTTTTCAGCATCTCCCACATACCCTATCACATGTTACGAGGCAGCCTTCTGGTGAAAATGCCGGTTTCCCTTTTGGATGCATGATTCTGCATGGCCCTCAGAGAACCCCTCCACAACAGCAGCAGTAAGACTGACTTCATTTCTCTTGTGTGCATTTTTATCTGATAGTGTTTTACCAGACTGCACAACAAGCAAAACATTGCAGAAGAGATCTCTGAAGGAGAAACTGAGAATGCAGAGGGAGGGGGTGATGCTGGAAGCCCTTTTTTTAAGCAGCTGTAGCAGGATAATTGTCCAAGACAGACTGGCTTGTTGACTTTTTCCCAACACAAGGCACAGGGCTGTTTGATTGATTTTAGCCTGTAACTAAACATATACTTCTTTCAATATAATGAACAGCAATGCTACAGTACTGCTCTTCTAATGTAAATTGATCCATTACAGATGAGTGTTTAGATCAATGTGTGATGTCCTGACTGGAAATAAAACTGTTTGCTCAAGATCGCTATAAAGACAATGGGCACTGATAGATGATATTTATGTGACAAGGAATGGCTCTTAAAAAGGAGATTGCCAAGACCATGTCCATCAATTATGAAACCAACATTCACCCAGCAGCCACATAGACATATTCAAAAATAACAAGAAAGAGGAAAGCATGCCTTGGCCTTTGAGCTAAAACACACAAGGCCCTAGAATAGCAGAAGGTCTTGTCAAAGGCTGAGATAGCTTCATGGCCATATACAGAAGTCAGCCAGAGGTACAAAAACACCCACTAAAATTTCATGGACCAAATCCCCGTGACTTTAAATGGATGGTAGGCCTGAAGAATCCCTGAAAGCTTTTTGAGTTTCTAGAAGCAGACACTTTCCAGGTCTTTAATTTCTAGCACTCCCTTGAGGCAGCAACAGGGGCCCAGTTCAAGGTGGGCAAGGGTGGTCTATAGAAGGTAAACCCCTTAATGGATGAGGCCTAGCTCCAGATACTCCCTCTTTATGCTGGGGAATGCTCCTATCCAGAGCAAACATAACATCTCAGAAGGCTGGTGAAGATGGCCTACCTCTCTCAGCCCCACAGTCCTGACCACTTTCCAATATAGAAATATGTTCAGGTCCCAGCATGCTGGTGTGGGGGACTATGGCAGCCTGGATAGGATAGCCAGCGCCCATGTTCATGTAGGACTGAATGAGGCTGTTTATCCACCCACAACATACTGGGGTTCATTTCCTGCAGAGAGCAGCTGGCTTCACCGGGTGATTGTGCCATGGTTTGTGTCCTATATGTTCACAACCCATGTTTTGTCATCTCTGTGCATTTAGAGAAAAGTTGATGACTCCAGCTACCTTCCAAGTCCGTTGTGATTAATGCATGTGCTTCTCCTGCTGGTAGCCATTTGTTGTGGTCTTTCATTACCTCACTTGCATGGGGCATTTTTGTTTTCTTCCCACCGAGGAAGTTTTCTAAGAGCTGGAGTACAGGCTTGCCTTTGCACTGGATTGTGTCCCAGCCATTCATTACTGGGGCAGCTGCAAGCACTTCTCTTTCTTCTAGGGACAAGCTTTTCCTTTGAAGCATGCTGCCAGAGCCCGTCGGGACACTTGGTGGGACCAAGCTGCGCCTGCACCACCGTGAGTGGCCTGGCTGCCTCATGCCGGGGGAAATCCCAGCTCTGCAGGCAGGAAGCCAGGGCAGAGTGGACCCACGCCTGTCGCAAGCACCCACTCCCAGGGCAGTGAGCACCCTGGCAGCGGCGGGGCTGGGCTGTCCCAGTGTGGCCTTCATGGGTGGTTGACATGACTAAGATGGCCGCCAAAGGCACTCAAATGGCTGTCGCAGAGACCACCTACATACAGCACCTCAGCAGCAAGTCCCACCCACCTCAGCTCTTCCTCATCCCATTGGCTGGGGCCTCAGCAGCACCGGCTCCTTCTCAGCCCTGCCTAGGTCCCCCTCAGCAGCACAGGGGCAGCCCCGGCCAGGAGGGTGGTGTGAGGGGTGCAGACACCCGCAGGCGTTCATTGGGATTGTCAGGCCATGGGCAGAAGGTCACTTCCACCTTGCTGGTAGTCCGGGGTCTGGAAAGCCACTTGTCATCCTTAAATGACTTTGGTGCAAGAGCAGGAGCTTGTGGGCAGCTCTGGTGGCTCCAGAGACGGCGGACGCACTGAGGTGTGAGAAGCCACCAGATGGGTGTGAGATGGCACGGTTCCTGGCCAGGGCATGCAGTCCTGCCCTGGACAAGCAAGCGCTGGAAACAACGGGCTTGCTTGTCATTTCAGTGCCAGCCAGCCATGATGGGACAGAGCTGAGCTGGCTTGGGACAGTGACACTCAGCTTGCAGGGGGTGCAGTTGCTGTCTATGAATGTGCTGGGTAATGGGTGGCCAGAGGTCAGGAGGGGACACTGGGTGGGGGAAACTAAATGAAAGGACAATGTTGACACAGAACAAATGATGCTAAATGGCTTGTGAAAATAGATCCATTAAGAGAATGATATTCTGCAACAGCTTTTAAACACAAATAGAGGAGAAAAACAGCCTTTAAATACTAACAGAGAAGACTTGGTTTGTGAAACTGACGACTTGACTCTGTGGTGAAGGACTGCATTTGCTGCTCACATTCTATTCTAGTGTCCTTGCAAGGGTCTCCTTTGTGTCCATAAGGCTAATCTGCTGCATCTCCCCTCAGGAGAGGGGAAGTTTACACATGCCCAAACTTCTTCTGGTAATCAGTTGCTGAGATTTGGGTAGGTGTAGCATGGCTCAAGGCTGTGCAAGCAGGTTACACTCTGTTGAGGCAAGAAGGAGCTGGTCCCTCTCCTTGAAACCAGTGGCATAAGTTCCTACTGACCTGGTCAGACTTAGGATATGGAGAGGTCCCCTCTCCAGTCTACCATAATAGCTCTGCAGTGTGCAGGGAAGTGTGATATGAAACCAATGAGAACTGCAATAGAAAACAGCTTTTCTGAGAGTTGTTGCCCCTTGGAGTAATGCCAGCATTTAACTTCATACTTCACAGTCTTACCATGGCGTGAAGCACATCCATTCAAACATGAGCCATATAGACCTGCAGCACACAGGCTCAGAAACATGCAGGAACAGGCCTGCTGACACCACCTCAACAGGGCTGAGGCTGGAGTCTGCCTCTGGAATAGTCCACATGGGATATTATATTTCTGTAGCTCTTCTTGTCTCAGAAGGTTTGTGGTCCAAGCCTGTGCACTTACCCTGCTTGGCTGTCACTTTCCATCCTGAAGAACATCACTCCCTCAGAGAGGAGATGCTGGCCAGGGCGTATTTAGTCTGGTACTGAATGGGAGCAGGTCTGGAAACCTCCCTACACCTACAGCACAGGGCCCTCAGAGCCACCCACCATGGTCGTCCACAAGGCACACTCATTCTTGGTCAGGAGCTCAGATCAGGCTTATTCTCACTGGCTATTGTTTGCTTCACCACAGCTCGTGGTGTCAAAGGAGCTGACCTGGGTCTCAGCCAGGTAAAAACTCCTAGAAGGGGCACATACACCGGGCCCTGGCAGTGCCAGAGGCATGAACCGCTTTCACACATTGCCCAAGAACTACAAAATCCCCTTCCACTTGCTGGAGTGTGAAAATGCCACATAAGACAAAGGAGAACTGATGTTCTCTGACTTTCCCTTGTCAGTATCTTTCTTGTGTCTAATCTCTGAGGTACCTTATGGAGGAAAAGTAAGTTTTACTTAGCGGGACTCTGGTTTTTCTCTGGAGGCACTTTGTCCAAATCTAAGGCTGCAGCAACCAAATCTGTGCTAACCCAGGTACTTTGCCATCCATCCTGGTCCCACAATCCCAGATCTTAGAGCTGCCTTCTTGGGCTTGAGAGGAATCCTCAACTCACCCCATGCCTCTCCCACACCTCACCTGATACAAATCTGTGAGTAAGCATTACCTGTATTTTGCCCTTGCAGATTACACTGCTCATCAAGACTCGCCACAAAACTAGTCTCTTCTCTGAGAACATTTTGTTGGCGATCTTCATTCTGTGACAAGGTATGCAATGTCTCATGGTTAATGAGATGAAAAGCTACATTTATGTAGTATAAACGCATAACAAAACTATGTAGCCTAAATAGGGACAGGTAGTGTCTAGGAACATCCAAGGTTCACAAACAGCAAATAGCCTTTTTATTAAAAATCTTCTCTTCCTGTCATTGTCCATGTGCACTCTCAAGAGGAGTATGAGGGGGAACTCTCTCACTAGCCAGAGCAGATTTTTCCTTGAAATAGCCACAACCAGCCTCAGCTGAACTCTAAGGCATTGTTCAGAAAAACTCATCTGTTCACAACTGCTGCTTCTGAAGGTGAAAACAGCCTTCAGTACCTGGGACTTTCACCCGGAAGAGAAAAGCATAATGGAAAACAAAGCCAGGAGGGGAAAGTCAGGCAAATTCCTATTGAATATGATACAGATCTAGCAGAGAGAGAAACCACCATTCAAAGAGTAGATTTTCCAACTCCTGAGGCCTTGAAATCAAGACCAGAGCTCTTCTGAAGGGTAAGTCACAGCCCTCCTCTTCAGAACAGATTGTAGCTCCTGAAACACTAACACAGGACGGAGGGGATGGCTCTGACCTTAGTGTGCCTGGTATGTGTGCAGATGCCTGGCAGAGCCAAGCAGCACAGCAGCCTTTTGCACAGCCAAACTGGGCAGAGGACAGCAGCTGCAGCTCCACAGATGAGCCCCACCTTGCCTCCCACCACCTTTACTCCCCCCGGCTCCAGTGAGCCACACCTGCCATCTGAGCAAGAGCATCATTTAGCCATCAGCAACCAAACATTTTGGAAGGAGGGGAGAGTCTGCAGAAGCCTGTGCTTCTCTCTCACCCATACTGGCATTTTGAGTGAGGTGGGGTCGACCCACCACAACATGCTCTCTGGTTGGCAGGCTCCCTGCTGTCTGCACTGCAGCCAAGGAGTGAGCACACAGGGCTCCTGCCGTCACGGTGAGACGGGGATTTTCGTTCCTGAGCTGTCTGCATGCGAGCAAAAAGAGGAGATTTTGGCAGGAGCACCAGAGCCACCTCTGTCCCTCCTTGCTTACGTGAACTTTTCTGAAGGCTTCAAGGGTGGCCTGGGATTTGGTGTTCCCCATTGGCTTTGTCACACTGCCTGTGCCCCATGTCTCAGGCTGCCAGCATCTCTCCCCTGGACCACTTGGCTCGTGTTATTTTGTGTTAAAACTGGTATGATTTTTTAATGGCTATAAATAAGTTAAAAGCATATCTTTAATTAATCACTGCGCTTCATATTGTAAGTAGAGATTTTTTGTAGTAACTCGTTTATGATTTTAAGATGCCATTTGCTCATTGTCAAATGTATCCAGCTTTTATCCCTGCAAGCTTAACGGGTCCAGGGTAAAACAGCATTTCATCAATGAATGATTCTAATCCATCTAGTCAGGAGCAAATGATTGGTTACCAAGTGGGAAGAGACCAAGTGGATACTTTTACTAAAGCAACACTGAACTTCAGGCAATAGACAGCATGTTCATAATCTTAAAAGCATTTTAAGCTAATCTTAAAATGTTTGTGTTTTACCCACACAGGTTGGAAATTGGAAATACATATGTCTGGATGACTAAAACATGAACAACAAATAGGAGAAGCAGCATGTAAAGTATAGAGAAGTAGAAGCATTAATAGAAATATTTCTGCTATAGCAGCTATTAAATGATTTTTTTTACGGTTTGGAAGAAGAACCCATATGTTTATAGGATTTTTCCCCCCAATTAAAATATATATATGTATGTGTGTGTGTGTGAGTGCGTCTTTCTCTAAATATTATTTAGCCACACGCACACAGAGTGCATGTATAAAATTGTCAACGAGTGAAGTGAGAGCCGCCTCTCCTTTTGTTTCTGGTCCCACCGGCAGGTGGAAAGGGACACCCGATCCAACACCATCGGCACCTTCACAGCGTCTGCCTGTGGCACGGGAACAGGTTTGAGGGCCAGTTCATGCCCCTGGCCACCTCCCACACCCACAACGTCAGCAGAAACCCAGCCTGGCTGCCTGCCCGGTGCCTCAGCACTGTGCCCACAGCCCGGAGCAGGAGCAGCTCGGCAGCACCAGGCTCCACGTGTCACTAGTTACAGCCCTTTCCTGACACTCAAGCATCAAACAGGATGTTGGGTACCCAAAAACGCAGCTATTCCACCCCACTCCTTCATTCTTTTTCTCAAGGGAGCGCATAAACATTTTATATAGGATGTGAACAAGCCATGAAAAGAAGGACTGTGGCCCTGGAACTACAAAAAAAAAAAAAGAAGTTTGTAAAGAATTGCTCTACCTCGGTTCCTAGACAACTCCAGGCTGATGCGGCGTGTATGATCTGTGCGCTAGGACTGAATCCAGGCACTCGCCACTTCGTTAGCTTAAGGATTTTGAGCAATTTTTTCCATTTATCTGTATTCTCTCCAAAATCATTTCACACATTTCTCAGATACATCAATCCTTCCGGCATTCCTCTAGACACTCAGTAGGATGCCCTGCTATAAATATAATAAAGCCTTTTATTATGTCCATTAACCATGGACATGTGTGCTCCAAAAGTTTCCTGACACGCAGTCATTTGTGGCTTTTTAATTACAAACAGAAAATATCTACCAGCAAAAGAAGACAGCCGACTGGAAGTGGATCTTTGTGTATTTTGAGTACGTTCTCCAGCGGGCCGATGGCACCCAGCCCCTCCCTCCTGATCCGGTCAGAGACTCTCCGCATGCGCGCACACGGGTATGTACAAAGCCAGTAAGGCAGCCCATCAGTCTGGGGTGATACAGGTTCTTTGGCGGTGCTGACCCCGCGGGGCTTGTGCAGGTTTTCAAGCCCCAATCACCGAGCAACCCTTTTTTCAGCATGCAGATACATCCCCTCTGCCCCCCCCCCACCCCATTCTGCAGACTTTGTTCCTCTTGAACTCGGCAGAAAAAAGGCCCAGTAAATTACTTGACAAATTAAGTCATATTTATTGAATGCGTTTTATTTCAACAACCAAAAAATTCTAACAGCCTAACAATGCACATAAGTTAAAAATTAATTATCACTTAGTGATAACAAAGATAAAGTTGATTTACATGGAAAAAAGAACATTTACAATATGTTAATCCTTATTCACATTGTTGATACCGCAATAAAACACAATTTGTTTTTTTTTATTTTTTATTTCACAAAAAAAGGCGGAAAATTGTGCTTTGTTAAGAGGCACTACAAGAAAAGTTTCTTTCTCCAAATAGATATTATATGATGGATATTGAATAAATAGACATATATGCATTGTAATTCGCAAAGTTCTGGCAAGACCACAGGCTAAAATGCCCACAGATTCACTTAGAACCACTGCAAAATCGGCAGTGAAATTAAAAATAAAAAGGCAAGACTCAGCATTGAAAAAATACCTAATAAAATTTTTGGTCGAAGTGTAAAAGATACCAAATGTCGATGCCATCATCAGATGAACAACCTTACATAGCTTGGCAAAATTCAGGTTCTTTTCAAATGTACGGAGTGATTTCAGCTACAGGATAAGAAGACAGTTTCCAAAGAGTAGCTCTCGGAGAAACATAAAGCGGCAACCATCGAAATTCTGATTAAAGCTGCAGCATAGTACAGAAATAAAGGATGAGGAGCAAAAGGGGCATTAAGTAAGCAACCTACCGTCATGTTGCAAAGGTATATGAAATTTATGCAGAGATACTCTTACGTTTCAAACATTAGTTTTGAAAAAATCCCTTAAAAATTCCAGAGGTTACTGAGCAGCTAGAATTAGCTTGTATTGCAACGTCTTCTCCCTGTATATTGTCTGTTCTGAGTAAATATCTACACTTAGAGGTTTGTTTTTCGTTTTTAACTCCTACCTTTTATACCTTTCAAATATATAAATAGTATTAACAGTTATATTACATTGCCTGGTGTAGTAAACAGAAAGTAACTTTCAAAGTGATATTGCATGAGGTCTTTGTCAAGGTTATTTATGTGAAAAGCCCGTGTGAAAAAGGAAGAAAAAACCCAGGAGCCTTGTCGGTACGGTTCTGATGGCGGTTCAAACCGGCGTCTGAAATCAATCCAGCTGCAAAGGCGAGTTCTTGTCTCAGAAATCATCGGACGGAAGTGGAAAGTGAATGCTACTTGGTGGCTCGTTCGAGATGATGCCTCAGAACAGGTGGAAGCTATAGTAGATTGCAGCTTTAGTGCTCGTGCCGTTAAGAGTCAGTCAGCGTTAGCTCTGCTTTACGTAACGCGGCTGCCAGCTAGGTCACTGCGAAGCCCTTCAACAAGGAGGTGGATGGGTGCAAAGGGCCTCGAGCGCCTGCAGCCCCCCGTGGCAGGGAGGCTGGGAAGTGCCCACCTTCGGATGCTGTGCATTGGGAGTGGGCTGCAGCCCGGGGGACCCGTGGCTGAAAACACTTCATTTCGCTGGGACAACACGTGAGAGACGGGGGAAGCCCAGCTACAACAGAAACAGGGGGTGGGGTGAGCTGGCCGGAAGGGCGAAGGGAAGTCAGCAACACAAACCCTCGGTCTGCCAGCAATTTACCTGCGCAGGGCTCATGGGATTGTGGCGTTTGGTGGTGTCCCGACGTCACTTTACACTTGTGTGTGTGTTTCACCTCAGTATAAACAAAAAGCAACAAGAAGGAAGCTTATAAATGTTAAGATCTGAAACAGAGAACAGGTAAATAAAATCCACAGTAAAGTGTGGTTCATAGTATGAATTCCATACATCGAATCTCAACACGTTATCTTCTCCTTCTATATAGACCTCGTTAATGGACAAGTCTTCTATGTGCTGAATTTCAGGTTTAGTCATTCTGAATCCCACGAAAATTCATCTGTTCACTACAGAAAGGACTGTCTGGAGAGTGGAACATGCTGTATCCTTTTAAGTGTGCATTGTGTTTAAAGTACTTTAACTTACTAGTTCTTATTTTAAGGTGCCCTGATTTGTTTTTTTCCATTTTCTCTATTTTTCCCCTCTTTTCTCTTTTTTGGCAGTGTTGATTTACGTCTTTAAATACATACCTCAAAAATTACCCATCAAGTTGCCAGATAGGAAGCCATATAATAATAATAATAATAAAAAAAAAATCAGGGATAAACATAGAAAATAAATAGGAATTCAAAAATAGTCACCACACCCTGAGAGCAGGCGGCAGTTTATCAAAAAGCCAAAGCAACTCATTGTGAAGTGGTTTTAATACATAAACAAGTCTCATCTTTAAAGAACTCATTTCACAGTCTATACTTTCAGGTTGTAAAGTTCCATCCCATGCAATTTTAATATATATATATTTTATGTAAATATATATATATATACACACAAAGTTGTAAATTTTCCTTCATTGATTTCATAGGACTTGTTTCTTCCCATTTACTTGCTAGATGTCCCTTTCATAAGTGCAAGATTAATGAAGGCATAATCCTATGTGATTACAATGGTTACTTCAGTCAAACATAGGAGGTGTAACACTCGAGTGTCTGTGTCAAGGCGATGTCTGATCGGGCAATGCTGAATTCATTCGGTTTGCACATGGATCATGCGCAACGGAAACAAACAAACAAACAAAAAAAGTAAAAAGAGGAAAAAATTAAAAACAAACTCAGAAAATCCTTGGATCAATGTATTGCTTTCCACACTCCTCTCTCACATTATCTCTGGTCGATGTCTGCTGCAGCCGCCTTGCTTTTGTCGGCGTTCTCCTCCTCAGGTTCCACTTTGTACATTTCCTCAGAGCCCTCCTCGCTGTCATTCTCCTCCGACTCCGTCAGCAGCTCCTCATCCTTGTACTCTGCCACGTCAACCACTGTTCCCAAATGCTCTTTTAGCTTTCCATGGTGCTTTACATGGTATCGTTGGTTCTGGAAGAATTTGATGATGGTGTGTTTGGGGAGATCCAGCTGAGCAGAGAGGGTGTGGATGGCTTCCTGATCAGGGTAGAGACCTACGTCATGGATAAAGCTTTGAAGGATACCTAGAGCTTCCAAGGAGATCTTGGTGCGGGATCTTGGCTTTTTGGCACAACTGTCCTCAGCGGGTGGAGGAGGAGCCTCTTCTCTAGGTGGGGAATTCTCCTTCGCAGGCTGGGACTGCTGTCTGTGCAGCACCTATAGGATCAAACAGATACAGACTTCATGTATGTGCTGACCCCTCGGTGCTCGTTTAGGGCACTTGTACATGTCTTTTACACAGGGCCTGCTGCGGTTTGGTGAAGGAAAGTACTAGTTAATATTTCTTTTCCATAGTAAAAATTCCTTTTCCACTGCCTCTCTTACTTGTAAGACAGCTGCGCCAGTAGCTACAGACCAAAAGGAGAAAGCAATATAAAAGGCAAGTGATAAAAAAATATAAATTCACAAAACAAATAAAAACTATAAAACACAGGTCATAAAAAGACATTAAAAACAACCAAACTAAAATTAGGTCAAAAGCTATTAGAGTCTTGTCCTCACAACGGGACTGGCCAGGTGTCCCATCTTGGACAAGTCTGTTCAGGCTAGAGGCTCAGCATTTCTCTAAGATGCCAAGTGCCACAAAGGCCTAATCACCCATGGGACTGCCAGGTGCTACTGTATCAGGAATAATGATTTGGTGTTAAAATCCATCACAGCTGCTTTATGACACACTATTAATAATGAAACTCCAGGCATTTGTTAAGATTTCCCTTCTATGAGGAGCGACACTGTGATCCAGTTGCTTCGCAGAGCTGGCGTGAACAATTTCCCTGTGTGCCATCTGCATTAATTTCACCAGTTGAGGAGTTCCGAGTTCAAAATATTGTGTCGCTCTGTTCTGAGAGTGCCTCTGGGCAAACGTGATTTTCAGTCCAGCCACAGACCTGCACCAGCAGAGTCTCCCTTTCCTCCAGTTAAAGAAAGCAGACGTAGCTCTCCATCTTCCTAACAGCCCCTTGGAATGACCAAGAAAGAGCCTCGTGCAGCCCTTGTTACAGGGGAAAATACCTGCTCTGAGTTGTCAGAAATACAGAGGAGCTCCAGATGCTTTCTTTAAAACCAAATCTATACAAGAGAAATTACCGGCAAAAAAATCCCCCACAGGATTGAGGGCTGCCTTTGCCCAGAGGTTTCTTCAGATGCAGGGAGATAATTATTAGAACTCAGTGCTGCAGAGCTCACAAGATCGATACAGGTAAATATTTCCTTCCGCAAACAAGGGCTCACTCTGGCTCTTCACCCAAACAAGGAAACTGCTGCAAACTGAAACATCCAGAACACCAACCCTACGTTAAAGCTCTTTTAAGGGGCGAAAAACAAAGGATAAATACTGGGAATGAGCTGAGAACTTGCCCTGAATTTTACACACACATGGAGCCCCCAGTAAAATGCTACTCTAGGCAAGGCATTACTGCAACAGGGAAGTCCGCTGCGGAATATCAGCCTGTTAGGCAAATAAACAAAAAGGCTCTGTGCCGAAGAGCCCTTTATTCATTTCCTTCATAAAACACTGTTGTCATAGTAATTTATAACATCAGCTGTCTCCAGCCACAGTTTTTGAAAAGTACATCCAAGTCCCCAGCCACAGTCCAACGCAGACACGTGGCTGAAGAGCTGAACCTGGAGGAGATGCTGTGGAAATGGCGAGACCTGCAGCCTGGCTCTGCTTCTGCTGCACCTGACAGCCCCTGGCCAGCCATGAGGGACTCATCCCCAGCTTTGCTCAGCACCAGCTAAGGGCAGGACTCGTCACCACATCCCCAGTGCCTCAATGAGCAGTGAGTGTGTGTGTGAGGGGGCATGCGTGCAGACACACAACTGCATGTCCCGCTGACTGCAGCGCAAGTCACTGCCACCACCACCGCCATGGAGTGATGCTTCTAGCAGTGACAGGAAGCATCCAGACCAGGAGGCAGCTTCACTGCACCTCCACACTGTCAGCCAAAAGCAGGCATCACCTCTGTGACAGGCAGGGCTTGCCACGCTCCTGGCAAGAGCCACTGGTGGGCAGAAGCGCTGCAAATGTTTTTAGTGCCACCAGATTCACTTTCCTCCCAAGCACTTAAATACTCAGGGTGTCACAGACATGGAGCTGACCAAGGGGCTGAGGGGAAGGAGAAACTCAAGTGGCAGATATTCTGGTTTGTGTTTTGTTACATCTCTTGTAATAAAGGCACACACGTTCCAATGAACGGAATCACTCAGCCACTCTTTGAGGGTTTCTTCTTAGTCCATGGACTGCTTCCAAAGGGAAGGGCTGGCACTTCCAAACAGGGGTTTCAGACGAGGTCAGCTCTGTCCCTACATGGGCGGGGAGCACTGCAAGCAGCATGGTGGGGCCGCTGACACGAGCCACGGACCCAGCCCCACTCATGTGTCACACAGCCCCTGCCAACATTAGCTCCCCCTCCCCAGACACTGTAAAGCCCAGAGCAGCCAAAAAGAGAAGGATTTAACACCTCAAATAAACTGCCAGGGAATTTACAGACAGCGTCATAAGAAAAGCCTCAAGTAGCATTGCTAATCAGGAGCTGGATTCAAGTGGCAGCTAACAGAGACAGAAACACATCCAGAAAGAGTGCGAATTACACGTTCACTCTTGACGGAGTTGGAAGCGGGAGGTTTTTTTCCCCCTTTCAGTTGACAAATAGCATGAGAAACGATCCAGCCTGAAAAACGCTACAAGATTTCCAATCAAATATAATGATGAAAAAATCCAACAATACAGGATCAGCAGCAGTAAAGTGTTTAATTTGAAGGAGATGAAGAGATGCCTACAGCATCTATAAAGCAATCAACCAAAGAGAGGGCTGAGAGCGGGAGGGAAAGAATAATTTTACTTAACCCTTCCTTTTCTGGAGTGACCTCTCCAAAAGAGAAAACATATAACTCAGGGGTTATCATATAAAATATTAGAAAAGATTGCATTTTTATTTGATTTACTGCTTTCCTAAACAGGACAAAACTCCAAAGCTACTCGTAACAGACAAATCTCGCAATCTCACTAACTTCTGAGGGCTTGCTCTGGATTTCCAGTGGCATCAACAAAGGATTTCAGTGACACAACAATACCCACATATAGACAGTTGGAAAATTGTCCAGAATTCCCTCCAGGTTTAGGCTATGATCAATTTTATATTTCTTCCCAATAATACGAGCTATTTAATACAAAAAAGCACACTTTCCTTCGGGAGACAGATCAACTGCTGAGACACATGATACAATAAGAAATCTGAATTTCTTTGAACTACCTTTGTAAAACACCTGGGTCGATCTGGGCAATTTGCTTACTTCACACCCCAGCCTCACAGACTGTGGAATCACAGACTGGTTTGGGTAGGAAGGGACCTCAAATCTCATCTAGTTCCAACCCCTGCCACAGGCAGGGACACTCCATACAATTGCACAAAAGCCAGGCTGCCCAAAGCTCCATCGAACCTGGCCTCGAATACTGCCAGGGATCCAGGGGCAGCCCCAGCTGCTCTGGAAGCCTGTATTGCCAGAACCTGCCAGTTCCAGATTTTATGATTTGAGGTCATTATTGGGCTCTTAAATCTGCAAGTAAAATGTTCACTGACTTCAAGAACTGTTGTGCAGACTCTGTCATAACACCTTGGGTTTTGGGTCAGTGCTGCTCTTCTTCTATACAGCAAAGAAGGAAACACCACTGATCTCCTGTACTAGAGTACAGGCTGCAGCACACTGTCCAGGGCAGATAAACTCCCCAGGTGATGGTCTGACCTCCCACAAAACACCAGGCCTATGGTGGGCTTCAGAGAGAAGGGATAAAACTGATGGCCATGCTCAGCTTTCCTTTTCCTAAGAAAGCTGCCACTGGGCTCAGAAGGGTGTACAACCCAGTGTCCTCCTTCCCCACTTCCCTCACCATCCTTCACGGCCTTCCCCACCTTCCCTGGCCACAGGTGGGGCAGCCGCCCCCTCCTCAACAGCCACCAGCATCTGGAGCTGACTTCCCTTCCCCTCGCTCCCCCTCCTCACCGACTCCCCATCTCCTTTCCAATCAAATGTGAAGATATATATTTCCTTCCATGCCCACAGGACTTATTTTTTCCATCCCCTTCAAGAGATTTCATTTTTTAACTCTACAGGCATGGCTATCACCTCAGCATTTCAGAACGGCATGGGTACAGAAGATGCTGCTGTACGAAGGCTCCTTCAGGTAGACTCTAACTTCACAGACAAACCCATTTCTTCCAACTAATGAACCAGCCCTGATAGAAAACTTGCAAGAAAACGAAGATGACGGAGGTTGACTCTGAAAGATAAAGTGACTAGTCTTAAATCACACTGTACTAAAATATGATTTGAAGGCCACAATGAAAACCAGCTGGAAGCCATGTGTAAAATATAATAGTACATGCCTACAGGGAAGGAAGTGAGATATTGAATGATTAAGTTTAGGAGAGTATATAATGTAGTGTATCATTACGGGACTGATCAGGATTACTTGTAATAAGCTAAGGGTTTGTGGTCTTTCTAAAAATCCAAGCCAAGAGTTATTGGGGGGAAAGGGATCACTGCACCGTTTCACGTGTATCTGCTCCCCACATCTCAGGACGCTCCTGCAGGGGAAACCGGACTTCAGCAGATGGGGCCAGCCACGTTCCCACAGAAAAGAGAGGTGAGAGAGCCCAAACTGAATGATGAACGTCACGTAATTGCAGTCTGTGTCTGCACTGTGTTTAATTTTGGCTGGATTCACTATCCCACTGATGTTTGTTTCCATTTCCACCCACTTTCTAGCTAGAACTAGACACATGAAAACGGTGAGTTGCTAAGGGGGCCAAGCAGGACTCTTGAGCACACTCATTGGGGCACCAACTGCAGCGTGGCACCAGCTGACAACACTGACCTGGTGAAATGCCCATTTTGTTACCTGAACAACTATTACATGTCTACATGAAACCCTGAGCTCGTTTGCTTCACAGTGTGGGTTGCTCTTCCTTTTGCAGACAGGATCAGTCAGGTCAGCTCCTTTCCAACCGATTTTGCTGAGATGATGAGATGCCCCTTACTGTGAGCAACACCAAAACCGTGACATTCTTGTGATACACAATGGTGCATTTGCCTTGTTGGAAAGTGCGAGCACCAACAGGCACCTCGACGGCGTGTGCTGGGCAGGACTGATTCTCACAACCCAAACCCACAAAGAGCAGAGCTGAATGGACTGTCCTTTGCTCCTCCAAGCTGGGAAAGGGTCTCACTTTTTAGCTTTCCTTTACATTCTCACTGCTCTTGTAGCCAGCCACAACACTGTGCCATAACAAGGGCTTTCATGCCAAAGAGAGCAAGTATTCAGCCTGCTGAGGAACCCAAAATAAAAGCCAGAGAGAACACCCAGACTTTATAAAACATAGGTTCAATACCTGTGCTTGGTCCATCTAACACCACTCATCTATTAATGACATCCCTTGAAGTGTTCAGCAGGAGTTCACAGACTCACAGACTGGTCTGGGTTGGAAGGGATCCCGAGGATCATCAAGTTCCAACCCCC
>VXBZ01008436.1:15927-121756 GCA_013399135.1 Heliornis fulica | reverse complement strand
CCCTTGTCCTACCTCTATCTACCCTTGTGAAAATCCAATTCCCCTCCTGTCTATACACTCACTTTAAGTACTGGAAGGCTGCAGTGAGCCCCCTCCACAGCCTTCTCTTCTCCAGACTGAACAAGTCCAGCTCCCTCAGTCTGTCCTCATGGAGGGGGTGTTCCATTCCCCTGATCATTTTAAAATAAATCGTGGTCCTCCTCTGAACCCTCTCCAACAGTTCACACTGTTACCAGTTTGACTCCATTTGAAAACAGATTCACGACGTACTTCATGTGAGCAAGCTCCTTCCCCATGGCCAGCTGGAGCCAAAGGGAGGGCAGGAAGACAAGCCAAAACATGTCGTTCGGCCCCTTTTTACTGAGACCTGCAGCTGCAGTTCGCAACACCTCACCTCTGAGAGCCAGAGCTCCCAGGCAGTGCCCACTTATCACGTTAAGAGCTTAGTTAAGAGAAAACATCCATCACTCTGCAAAGAAATCTTATACCTAGAAGGATGCGGCACTGTCTGCTCTGCTTAGCACATTTTATGGGATAATTCACAGGAGATCATCTATTCAAACAACCAACCTTACCCTCACTATACCCAGACTCTCACAGCTTGTTGTTGTACATAGAAATGAGCAAGAAGAGGACAGCAAGCTGCTGCCATCAGTGGGCTTGCACCCTGACAGCCTCCCAGTCCAGGGCTTGCAGGGGTATGAGCATTAATTAGACACAATCAGTGTGCCAAGACACTTTACAGGTTTCCTAGGAATGTCTGTACAAGAAACTGTAGCAGAAGTTACAATTTGCACCTGCACTCATTTCTTTCCTTTTAAAAATGTGGCGGTTAGACTACTCCTGGGTTTTTTTTTCCTTGCAAAAATCTATTTATTTAGGAAAAGGCTGGAGCACTGGTCGCAGCTCCAAATGAAGTATTTTCTTTGGGCTCATTCTCACAGTGGTGATTTCACACCTCGACACCATAAAGCTGTGTTAAAGACTGTGGTTTCGTTTCCTTGCTTTTCTTGGATTATACAGTATCCTAAGGTCAAAAATCAGGAAAATCCGAAACTGTTATTAAAAAAGAAAAAGTATCTATGAAGTGATGACAAATTGCAGACTACAGGTGTTAGATTACATTTTGACTCCAGGCAGGTTTAATATACTCTAGTTTCCTTTTACAATTGCCCTTAGCAGGTACTGTTATCGGTAAGGGATTTAAAAAAAATATATGGTACTCAATAAAAGAAGACCGTGTCAAAAGAAATCAATATGAGCGTGCAAAATGGTAGGAAGTCTGACATGGATAAATGTGTTCACTTTCATCTAACTTCAGCCTGAGCTTCTTTTAATTTTGTAGCTCAAACGCTAGCCGCAGATCCTGCATGTTTTCCAGGGCAGCTTAAGTAACTGTTTCACAAGAGTAAACACTGTTATTAGAGATAATTATAATACGTGTTTGTGATATGATGTACATCGTCTTGGGCAAGCCAGACCAAATCAGCTAACCAGAGCTGGTGGCTACAACAACTTGTGACCCAGCATCCCTGGGTCCTATTCAGCTGCAAGGACAAAGCAGTCATGTGGTAAGAAAATCCCCAAACACTCAGGCCTCTCCTGTCACCCTTCATCTGCTCCTGACCACCACTGGAACCAGAATATTGGATCATGCAAACCCAAAGTCCTACATCATTCTGCTACAAGATAGAAGTCACTCTGAGCCACACGAAAGGGGAGTCAGAGGGAACCACGAGGAGACAAATGAGTTCCACAGGCAATCTGAAGTCAAAGGCAAGTTTGGTTTCCAGGCTGGAAATTGAGCTGGTTGAAGTGATTCAGCTCCACATCTTTGGAGCACGCTCACCACATGCTTCCCTTTGTTTTATGGCGGTCGCCTTGCTTAAGTGCAGGAAACAGGCAGCGATCTGAAAACATGGCGAGACACTGAAGAAGCACTTGGTCTCTGGCAGAGCAGCCCCATTCTCTCGGACCAAACTGTCAAAACTGCTCAAAAAGGTGACTAGAAGGGCAAGAGGAAGAAAGAAAAAAAACAGAACAGCCCCCAAAACCTTCAGTTGTGCATTGCTTTTGCCACCCCATATAAAAGTGATAAGCGTTAGCAAAAGTCTGTTAGTTTTGACTTGAAGGCAGGGGAAGGTGTCTTCCCCCTCCAGCACACACTGCTCCCATTAATGCTAACAGGAGCTTAGCACGCATCAAAGAGCAAATACACCAGAAAACATTTTAAAGAGCTATCATCAATGCAGATAAAATATAAATTACAGCCTGATTACACCGTGCTGCTAAGAGGCTCCATGTGCAGCGTCGCTCGCAGTGACAACTGAGATGACCAGATAACTTCTGGACAGGTCTAAGGTTACTGTAAAACATCTGTGCAGAGGAATCTTTCCTCCTCTTTGCTTTCCTTTCAAGAAGCCGTGGTACGGCTGTCTACACAGTTGTTTGAAGAATGTTTACAAATCAGCCTGACAAAGAGAAAAAAAAAATGCTGCCATCACTTGACCACAGTCATGATCTTATTCTTCAGTAATGCGTGGTTTATTTCCCCTTCCCAATCTCTGTTAATAGACAGCACGTGCCTAGACAATAGCCACTATTTTGTCTGTATAATGTTAAAAAAATAAATCACAAAACTCTGACAATGCTGAGCAGTGTCCCGGTGTTTCCTTGGGTAACTGCTCTCCCTCAAACACCAACCCAACCCTTCCCACCAAAGCACAGGAATAATGTTCACTGCTGCACAACTCCCTGAGAACTGAGAAACAAGCTCATGCTGATGAGCGTTAGTGGATCAGCTCCGAATTTCCCATCTCTGGGTGGCTGAAGCCAGATGCTTAAGTTTACTGCATCATGACTGTGGTATCCAGCAGATACCCCCTCTCAAACACGTACCTGTAGCCTGGGAAGGTTGTCAGCACAGCCCACAGGTGAAGGTGGCACATACCTACTGCATGTACATGCAATAGGCCAGAGTCAGTCCGGCTTCTGCTGGCACAGACCAGGAATCTGGTGAGAGAGGCCGATGTGGCCAGGAAGCATTGCACAACACCGCTGTGGACTCTCTCCTGAAGGCAGCGGTGATGGATGACTCCATTGTCTGGGGATGGGGCACGGCCAGCACAGTTGGCACAGAGGCTGGCTCGCTGCATCCCCCAGCAGGCAGGCTGGCCTCTGTCAGCCTCGGAGAAGACATGCAAGCCTCTGCTGCCTGTAACCTGTGGTAGTGAAGCAGCCTTTCCTACCAATGGAAAAAGCAACAGCCCCATAAAGGCTTGCGCCGCCCTTCAGCACGGTGACACTGACCAGAGTCCCACTCAAGCAGGGCTCACCTGTGAGTGCCTCAAGGGCCACAAAACCTTCCAGTTCACACCTATCTTCTCCAAAGCAAGACTGAAAGCTTTGCGGGCCCTCTGAGTGGCCTCTTCCATGCTTTCCCCTGCAGCTCCAGCAAGGCTCTCCGGGGTGCTACGGCACACAGAGCCTTGGCTCAGCAGTTTCCAAATACAGGCAGAGCTTGGTGGTGGTTGGGGGGAGGGTCTGTCACAGATTTCAAATTGATTCTGGGTCTCCCTGTCCCAACCCTGCTAATCCCAAAGAGGAGCTGGCAGAATGCCACAGGAACTAAGGAAGTGACAGAAGGCTTTTTGGTTTGCTTTTCTGCAGACAAAATACTTCCTGCATCCTCTATATTTTCTCATTTAATTAACACTACACATGTTCTCCTTTTCATTCAAAAATCTGAATACCATTTGTGGTCAGCGTGAACAAGATCTTCCCCAACAAGCTCCAACCTAGAGCCACGCTCAAGGCCAAGCTCTAAACCCCTAACCATGGTGGCACGGATGGCGCCACTATAATCACGTTGTTTTCCAGTTACTCAGATCAGGAGTAGGCGCTGCATTATTTCAGGAAGGATATGTCTGGATTAGACACTGGATGCTGGGGGTGGGGGGGATGTACCGGGGGGTAATTATTTGTCCCATCAGACTGTTTTAGGTCCTTAAAGATGGCTATTTGGGGTTCCAGGAATACCCAACTGGGCTGCTAATTTTTACAATGGGGGCAGTTAAAAGTCAGAAGAACCTGACTGTTATGGTTAGTGAAAATAGTAGATTTGTGCTGATAAAACACTACTCAGCATGTTTTTTGCTTTCTAGACGTAACCACCAATGTACTTAATAACAGGACTTGAGCAAACTATACTGTGTGAATCAAACACATAAAAGTACAAATATTTCTTTTTTTAGAAAGTGAATCTTTAAAAAGTGCATTATAATCAACTACCATGGTAAAAGGCAAAATATCCAACATTACCACACACGCAACTGGCATCATGTACTTTATTATACCCTTAGCTTGAAACTGGGTAAATAAAAATCAAATGACCAAAGTACAATCTCCTGCACAGATTAGAGCTCTGAGGACAGGAGGCCTCGGAGAATTAGATCTGAAATCCTTTGGCTGATTATACTCTGGAAAAGGTGGACATGTCGGGAAGACTGAGGAAGATACGCTACTGCTACTGCTCCCTGTGTCTCATTACTCTCACCTATGTACATGTGCCATAGGTATTGGATGCTGGAAGAAAAAGGCTTTACGGAAAGTAAACAGCACCCACAGTTTATACTCAGAGAACTAGAAAATACACAGTTGGGGAAAATATGTGGTTGTTAATTTTAATTAAGTGGTTTAACACATAGTCCGTGAAGCAGCACTGGGACAAAGCAGCACTGGGCACTGTTACGGCCCAGGGATCCAATCCCAGCTTTGCCGCGGCCTACCTGCCATGGGGAGCTCTGTGGGCAGCATGACCCATGGCTGGCTGCACCCCTCACCTCACAGGGGTGAGGGCCTGCAGCTTGTGCAGATCTGTGTGCAAGGAGCCCCAGGCTTTCCCTAGAAATGCAAAACACCATCCCTTGCTTCATTGAGATGGGAACTGTGTGGCATTTTTCAGTCAAAAATCTTTCTTTCGGTTAAAGAAACGTTGAGTGAGTGACATCAAAGTATCACCTAAATAAAATCTACTCTGCCAAGCTGTTTGCCTCGGGTGGGGGGAGTGTGTATTCTGACAAAGTTCAAGCAGTTATGCAGGCATTTTTAATGAAACAGCATATTCTGGTTGCTTTTATGCAAAACAACTTTTGCTCTTCACATTTTTCTGTTTTCCTTTAAAGTATTATATGCACTAAGCTGCCACAAACCTTTTTTTTATCTTTAACTGAAAATAGTAACTGTAAAAGCACCAATGTATCTTTTTCTTTCAGTAGCTCAGAAATTTCAGCAACTCCTTAAACTCAGCTCAAGCACTTCTATAGCTCTAGGCTGCACCACCCAAGGAATTGAAGCTCACAGCCACCAACCTCCTTCTCCGTCATATTTACGAAGGCTTGTACTGATGGGAGCCCTGAAAGACTGAAATGTAATGCAGTTTATAAAAGGAGATGGATGTGAATCTTTCCTATCTCAAAATCCAATAAAGGTTATGATTTTTATTGCATGTGGGAGTCCTTTGGTCTATGTAATACTGATTAGCAGCTTGGCCAGTAAGTCTGATAAAACCAGAAAGCATTTTCAAATATATTCTGGCCAGAGACACCTGGGAGTGAAGCGTACGTGTTGCAGATGAAGGCCCCAGGGGCACACACAAACCTTGGGATTTTTTTCTATGGTTCTGCTCCATCCTGCCATGGTTTTGTTCCATCCCCTCCAGAAAGAATGACTCTAAGGCTCTCTTGTCCTGGAATCTTCCTGGAAAGGAGGCATCATCTCAGAACTGTTCCTTCTCACCTTCCAACAGGCATAGACCCAAAAAAATTTACAGACTGCTTCAGGCAAGACTCTGAACTGAACTTCAATGGATCCTAAACAGAGCAACAGAGCGTTCTTAATCCTGAGCTCATTTAAACAAGGGAACACCACGAATAACGTTGATTCCAAGTCAGCAATGCTGCCCCAGTGCTAATCAGGCCATTAAAAAGGCATAAGCACTTTGTTTGATGCAGGGGGACAAAGACAACCACAGAAACAAATCAAAACCAGGCAAAGATTAGAGATTAAAACTCTTTTCAGCAAACAACAGTCTGAATGCATGATAAGTGGCTAAAAGACACAATCACTGCAAGATCTAGGGACAAAAAAAAAGTCTCCTGACTGAATGAAATGTAAATTAAACCCGATGTGGTACAGAAGCGTTTCAGTTCCTTCGCAGGGCAGTGCTGGCTGCTGCTGGGAAATACAGACCCCATGTGCTGCGAAGGAGGGCTGCGACAGCTGACCCCCTCCTCTCCCGATCTCAATTAAGGAAAACACACACGCTCATTGCCAGTGGTTGAAGGGAAAGGAAGAAAAACCTGAACATGGCAGACTTGCTGGAAGAGATTTCCATGGAGGTTCCCCCGCAAACAAGCAGACGGTTCCCAGTTAGTCAGGGTCAGGCTGCCCATGTGGTTTCCTGCCTGCCTTTAGCTTATCTAGATCGCATCAAGATACACAGTCCGAAAAAATTAGAATGGGTAAGTGCAGAAATTAGAGAAATTAGAGAAGCTAAATACAAATGAGTGTTGGTTTGCACTTGTGCAGATGAGCAGGGGAAGCCGTGCCTGCGAAGGGGATGAATGCAGCGGTGCCGACTCCTCTGCTCAGGATGAGCAGAAGTCGGGTCAGCCTCATTAACGCTGCCATGCCTACCCAGGCACCAGAGCTGCGCCTATTTCATCCCAAACACTCGGATGCCTTCAAGGCACCTCTGACATCAGTTTACAACCCTGCCTGCTCTACCTGCAGTGTGGGCCCCTGTCCACACTCGCAGCCCACGAAGGGGTGGCACACATACTCACTTCTACGTGTTTTGCAAAGCTCTGGACAGATGCTGGCCCTTGCAATGCCATGTGCGGAGCGAAGCGAAAATCCAACCATGAATGTATGTGCCAGCTACCATATGGAAAGGGCATTCTCAAATTAAACCCTGAAGCCCAGATGAGATCTGAGCGAAGGACAGTTTCACTTAAAGGAAATCTCTGAGGTCAACCAGCAATTAACTGAAAGGTTCTGATTGAATACGCTATCGACTGCGCTCACATCAGACAGCTTCCTGTTTATTATACCTTATGGGCTGTCTAGGTGCCAAGACATTAAACTGTCAATAATCTATTAATACTAAACAACTCCTCCCTCCTTACTCCACCATGCAAATACTCTCAGGCTAAGAAACTGCACTAAGAAGATGGAAATTTTTTTTAAGTGAGATGGAAATGAGCTTTTTAGGGCATTTATTTGCTTGGTTCCAGCTGAAAGTACAGCAACATTCATAAACAATATAACACGCAGTCTATAACTACATGGAAAAAATTGTGTTAAAAAAAAATCAGACATGATTGAGACCATATCCTGAAATCTGGCTCTCTTTTCCAAGCCATCTTTAAACAGTCTAAGTTAAATTTAATTAACAATTTACAACAAGGAGAGAGAAGTTATTTAAAGAGAGGCCTACAGGTCCTTAACATTCAGTGTCTGGGAAACAGTTGTATGTAAAAAAAAAAAAAGTTTTAATGAATTTAATAGAGAAAAGCACTTTAATTAAATGCTGTCAAAGAGGATTGTATTAATGACTGCACACAAAGGAATTTAAAGCAAGCCAAGTATATTTAGCAAATAGGAAGTAGGCTTTCAGAGGCTGCAACTATTTATGTTTCTGCCATTGCAATGCATCTAGGAGATCGCATTGCCAATTGAAAGCAGTTATGTTATTAGATATGATTTTATTTATTATGGATTATTAAAATTTCAAATGCTGCAGGGAATACATTTATTTCACTTCTAAAATGAAAGAACAAAGATATTTCCTGCTTGTTC
This sequence comes from Heliornis fulica, assembly GCA_013399135.1. Lineage (NCBI taxonomy): Eukaryota > Metazoa > Chordata > Aves > Gruiformes > Heliornithidae > Heliornis > Heliornis fulica. Next base: position 113,896 of record VXBZ01008436.1, on the reverse strand, counting down.
AGTAAGAGGGAAAATAGAAGAGGAAATAAATAATAAATAATAATAATAACTTAGCACTTAACTAGTGATGTGCTGTCCAGACAGATCTTTTTACAGGGACTTGTGAGTCCTGGAATTTTAGCACGTCTCTTTCTGCTACAACTGGGTGGGATCTGCAGTCACTAGCATAGCTTCCTTCAACACAGTGCAGAAAGAGGAGCCAGCTCTTGCCCCGCGCTGCATTCTGTGACAGCACAAGGGGCTTCTGCCATACTCCACACATTTCAAATCTAAAGATTATCAAAATCCCAAGAAGTAAAAAGAACTCAGGGTTGCTAAGCTTTCTGCAAGGAAGACTGAGAAGATCAAGGTTTTCCATTCCTAACCAGGAGACAGCCCCACAGCTCTCATAAAACCCCCACAGCTACGGGGCTGCAGTAGGGCTTTTGGCAGAACGTGTTCACCTTCCTCAACACCCTCGTGGCAGGAAGGAAGGGGGCTCTTCGTGATCCTCCCTGCCCACGAGCCTTGGATTCAAGCGCAGCACATCTAATGACAAGGCCTAAAAAGAACATAATGTAGAGACCCGAGCCACAAATTTGAGAAAAAAACAAGTAGAAAATTCAAGAGTGTCAAGATTATTTTGCACTATGATGGTACAAACAGCATAAAACTAAATTTAATCCAAATTGGAAACCAAGGAATGTTTTTTGACACAAAGTTAACGAGATGGCTGGGTCTGCAATATCCAGGATATGTTCTGTGATTTACCACATCCTTTTTGCCATATGTAATGGTAAGAGTTTAATAATGGTTTTAGAAGTTTTAAACTTCTCCATGCTCCATGAGAGGCACCTTATACGTGCCTGCATTCCTTGGTTTCTCAACACCAGAGAAACCCTTTAAGTTAGGCACCACGATGTGAGTTAGTCCCACATTACTGGTTCCAACACGCATTCATTTGTACTTAAGTGTAACATTTTTACCTTCCAATTTGAGACATGAACAAGTAAGAAGAACCGGAGAAAAGACACTGGAAAGGAGGCACTAGGGAGTACCAACTTCTCTTTACAATCCGAGTAGCATCATAAATGGTGAAGTTCAATTTTCTAAATATATTATCTGATTTTTGTATAAGACTTTTATTAAAGTCATGTGTGATGTGTGTTGAGAATGTAGCCTTTGTTGTTCCACAGCTAGGGATCTTGCAAACAGCTTCGCTTTGTCTGTGCCAAGATATTTTGGAATATTCTTTGAAACACTGTAAGCATAGATGACTGTGAGAAAAAATATGTGCTACTGTACTTCTGGATATCTGATGTGTGAGAGTAGTGCACACACACAAAAACATTTTCCTTTTCAGCCTGCAATTCCTGTAAAAGTCCATACAGACACAGAACAACAGACACTGCACAATAACCCTGAATAAACCCTAGCCCCCACGTATTACAGTCCCTGGATATTTACAACTATTTAGAAAAAACAAAGAAATGTCCACACCAATGATTTCCAAAAAGACTGGCATGGAGCAAGGAGACCAAGCACTTCTGTCCTGCCCTGGCCTGGCTCCCAGCACTGCCCAGAAGCTGTACAATCTCCTTGGGGGATGCTGCATGCCATGGGATAAAGAGCAGCTCGCTCACTCTCAGAGACCTCTGGGGTACAAGCAGTGCAATGTGCTCCAGGAGCAAATACAATCTTGTTTCCCTCCCCATGTGATTTTTACAACTGCCTATCTGCACAGGAAGGTCAGCTGCAATGAGCCAGAGCTCTAACTTTATCCTATGACTTCCACAAGAAGCCCAAGAGTAACATGTTGCATATGGCCAGTAGTCCATAGGCATTTACACATCTCTACAGCCTGTATTATCATTTATGTACAAGTGCAAAGGACAGGGAGCATTTACAGAAGGGATAATTAACACAAAATTAACAAGAACATTATTTCTAACTGCAAAAATTTTCCAATGCAAAAGGAACAGGGGCTCATCTAGCTGATTTTTAGCTTTGCCTGCTGCCAGGCAGCAGCCTTCAAAGGCTGGGTTTAACCTGGCTGGCAGTTAAAACAACCATATAGTTGTTCACTCACTGCCCCCAAAATGCAGAAGGGGGAGAGAATGCAAAAGGAAAAAAAATAAAACTCATGGGTTGAGAGAGACGGTTTAATAGGATAGAAAGGGAATAACAATGACAATGATAATTATGATGGCAAATATATTAACATTAACACTAATATTAATAATAATGATGATAAAACCCAGTAAGAGCAGGTGATGCACAGCACAGTTGTTTACCTCCCAAAGCTGATGCTCAGCTAGTTTACTAGCTGCGCCACCCCCTGGCCTACCCCCCAGTTATATATGGACCATAATGTCAAACAGTATGGAATATCCCTTTGGCCAGTCTGGGTCAGCTGCCCTGGCTGTGTCGCCTCCCAGATTCTTGGGCACCCCCAGCCTTCTCACTGGCAGGGCAGTAGGAGAAGCCAAAAAGTCCTTGACTACTTGGCAGTAACTAAAACATCAGTGTTATCAACAGAATTCTCATCCAACAGTATATCCAAAACACAGCAGTGTAGTGGCTGCTAGCAAAAAGTATGAACTCTGTCCCAGCTGAAACCAGGACAAAAGGTTACATGAATTTGAAGAGCCTTATTTGACAATCTTGCTCTAGATGTTTGCTCATCTTCAACCTATTGTGACAATGCCAGCTGCTTAGCATTTATGAGAGAGACAGGTCTGGAAGAAACAAGGACTAAATCTGGTCAAATTATGAGACAGCAGATAGAAGAATTCTGACCTATATTTCCCTCTGTAGATATAAACCAAAGACAAAATAAATACACCCAAAGCAAAGCTCAGAGCTTTCTGAGAGGGTTGAGCAAGCCTGCAGTACAACTATCTCTAAAAGTCCACCTGGGCTTGCTGAACACAAGTTGTGTAACCAGTCCTGACCACCCCCGCCTGAGCAGAGTAAGGAGCTGGAGGAATCAAAAAGCAGTGGGTATCCATCTATGAGCTGTCTTCCGAAAACAGAGAAATGATCAAAAAGCAAAGCTTTCAGCACGCAGCCAATGAGAACAAATCACAAAGTACATCACCCCCACAAGAAAAACCAAAAAATGTCTAGATGAAGCAGTAAGGACCAAAGCAAGTAAGGACCAAAGAGAGCTAGCATGGTCTGGGAAAGCAGTTTTTGCCCGTCTCCCAGACAACTCAGCCCTGATTTCCAGTATGTGAAATCCCCTGCTGCACCTCACACGAACACAGCAGAAACTCACTGTGCACATCATCTTATAGATCATTAAGCACACCACATTCTCCTGTGGAATAAAACAGCTTTGCTTCACTCATTACCTATGATTCCCTGAGTATTATTAATTAATATTATTTTTTAAGAAAAGAAATTTAAAGTCTCACTTTTTTTTTCCATCTGTGTGCTATGCATTGTGTGACCCATGAACTCTAAGATGTTGTTTAGAAGCAGATATTTCATTAGGAAGCACTACTGTGGTGTTCATTCCCCTCTTTATTACTCCTAGAAAGAGAATATGAAATTAGTTTCATTGGCTTGCCATCACCACTTGCCTTGACCCATTTTTACGAGAGCTCCATCTTCTTCTGGATATTTTATATTTTCACTGTCATTTCTAAAATATTTCACTGTCATTTCTAAAATATTTGTTCCCTTCCATCCCTCACAAAATGACAAAATTAGTATTTCGTTTACTTCTGTGGTATATTATTTTTCGCATATTTAAGGAGAGACCACAATGTTTGCTGTGAACACAGAGTACAAATGAGTATGCTACTTCTTCCACTACACCTTCTTTTCTTTACTAGTGTTCCTCCATGGTTTATGATCTGAACTATTATAAATTGTCAGATTTGTCTAAATCAAAGCTTCTGAGAAAAAAGAAAGTGGAGGGTCATAATTTAAAAAACCGGACAGAAGTAACAGTGTCTCAGAAAGCATGTGAAAACCATTCCTGTTTCTTTAAGTAAACATTTGACTGCTCTTAAATCAATATATACCCACCAGCTCCAGCAGATCTATCTGTCAGCCTCTACAGAAAATGAAAGGCAAGGTTTCCCCGCTCTCTGAATACTAGGTACTTCGCTGTAGTGGTGGCTCATTACTCCTGGGATAAGGCTTATCCAGCCCAACACTCCAGAGACAACAGCTTGATTCATGGTTTTCCCAACTGAGTCAGGTTTCTCTGCCCCAGCAATTAACAATGAATTAACACTACATTAAAGTGCCAGGCAAGATGGTTATTCTCTGGAGTAGTCACCTCGGACACAGCAGACAAACGGTGGGAGAAGGGAAAGAAATTAGATTTACTGTGCCCCAGTCTGTCTGAACCAAACGTGGAATCCCTCGTTGGCAATGGGAAGTGGCTGTAGGCACTCCTCAGCAGTAGCACTCCAGCAAGGTCCAAAGCCAGCAAACAGTCCACGAACGGTGGGATGGAAAGTAAGGCAGGGTACCCTTCCCCTCAGCAGGGTAGGAAGGTAAATGCAGAAGGATGAGGTGTGCTTGCTGCAATGTGGCTGCTGTGCATGCAGCCTGTCCAGCAGATCTAAGCCAGGCAAGGCCAAAGGTCCAGCCAGGATCCCATGTCTGATGGTCGTGGCAGAGGATGGGAAAAGGGGATAAATATATTAATGATTTCCAGCATACCTGTCCATCCTCCTGCAACCTGTGACACTCCGCAGTCAGAGGTGACAACCTTGTGGTATCCAGCTAGCAACAAACTCACTGGTCTTTTCCTCAGTCCCACAGCAGCACTGTGTGCTTACGTCACGTTGTGTGGGATGGGAGGGAGAAAAAGTCACTTAGTGCACACCTGAATTTCCTTACAAAGCAAGCAAGCAGCTGCGGCGAGCCCAGCCTGCATGCAACATGTAGGTGTAATGCGGATGCTCTGCAACCGGCTTGTGAAAGAAAATCCATGCTCTGGCACGTCCATATGGTCACACCCGATGCTGCCAGAGAACACAGCCATGTCACAGAGCTCCACAGGGCTCACATTTTATGACTCCTCAGCACAATAACAAATAAATCAAGTTTGCAGGGAGGAATTTCTTCTGCCCTGAGCTTCCACTATGGACTTTTTTTATTTCAGAAATAGGAAAATATTCAATTAAACGGATTAATAGACGATTTACAGGAAAATCTAATGCAAGAGTATAATAAAAAAAAAAAAAGACTATGTTTCTTTTAGTGCCCTGAACCAAAAACTAAACAGCGAGGTATGGGCTAGTAAGACCAAAAAGAGGGCAAGAACCTGCCCCAGAAGAAACAACAATCCCTTAAACATCAAGAGACAAAATCTGTCTGGCAGATCTTCTACAGTGCTGCGCAAACCATGCCGTTAAGAGGAGAGGAACCCAACCCAGCCTTGGGGCGCTTCCCACACAGAAGGGAAGCGCACCGACCTGTAATCAGCAAGTGAACTACACAGACCCCATCACAACTAAATCTTTGCCATTTCCAAGAAGCCATACTGGGGGAAACGCTGAATTTATCTATCTGTTATCTTTTTCCCAGTCGCGCCTCTTGTGATGATATGCAGGAGCTTCTTGCAAGCCCTTCAGCCTGACAGAGGGGCATCCCCAGCCCAGAGAGGGCTCGACCGTGGTGGCAGGGAGCTCTGGCAGCAGCGTGGGGCAGCCCGTTTTCAGGCTCTCCCAGCCATACAGCTGGAGAAGCAGGAGGATCAAGTATCAGACACAAGTTACTGTACATGCATCAAATCCATCAGAGCAGAGAGAAAAGCAGGGTGGGCACAGGGAGAAAGCAGAACCAAGAGCCTCCTGCCTGCTTCAGCACTGCACCTGCTGACAGTCACAGCACTGCTACTTCTATCTTCTTCAAAGGACTGTCATCTTCACACCAAGGTGAATGTAAGGGCTCCACATGCAGTGCACCTTTCACTAGCTAAGCCCCCAACGCAAAGGTCGGTGACTGCAGCTCTTGGGTGTTTCCACCCCCGGCTATAGGGCAGCCAGGCACTGTGGCAGAAATTCTGTGCCCGCCACCGCACTGAGAAGGAAATGAGAGCTGCTTTCCCACCTGACGCTATGGAGGGAATTTCAGACAGGCAGAATGTAATTACTTGGCCTGGAGTTCGGCCAGGAGCGGGGCCCAAGACCCCTACCCTTATGTAAAGTGTCACAAAACCTCCAATGGCTGCAAGTGTGAGGACCTCGGCTTTATATCTTTGGCTGCTGTCATTGATTCTTCACGGCTAATTACCTAATAGTGACCCTTGCAAGAAAGCCAAAAAACAAACCTTCCTGCTTGAAACAATTCAAGTCCCAGCGACCAAAAACTACCTGAAAATTGCTTGGTGCAGGATATCTTGTGACAGTCGGGAGCAGGTGGACAGCAAGCCTCCTGTGTCTTGCACTGGTTGCGTGCCACTCAGAAGCCTACTGGGGTTTTTGGATGGGCAAACATAGCTTCAAAATGCGCACCCCCAAAACACAAGCCTCCTGTATCAACTGTATACCAGGGTCTCCAGAGTTTTGCCGTATGTAGTCGCCAGCTGGTTCCATTTATTTTTCTTCATTTTTCATATTTTGACTGTAATAAATAATTAATCCATGGCTTTGTAACTTGCTGACAAATACAAATGCATTGCATTCCAACGCAGTGTAACGTGTCACTCACAAGAGCCAACCCATACAACGCAGAAAAGTGATGTGCAGAAGGCTTTGGAAAGTAGGCTAAACCTTGAGATCACCCACAAGGGCTCAGGGAAACAACTTCTTCAAACTGTGTCTTAGAAGATATTCCTACCGGCTGTGGGCACCAGAGCTGGGTACGTATGTTCAAATCTACACAGGTCTAGTCGTCTTCCCAGATGTTAGGTTGGCCCTTTACCCTTTAGGAGCTCCTCCCTCCAAGATCTCACAAACTTTTGGGAACACAGAAGCCAGAACTTCCCACGTTAATTAATTGGAAGACTTCCCTGACTTTATAGCTCTGAGAATTTGAACCCCAGGAAACAAAGCTTTTCTTCCAGGCAAAGACTGAATGGAAGGCAAGGAGGAAGTCGGTAGCAGAAGAGACAAAGGAGACTGAACTAGGCAATAATTAATCTGGGTGAAACCGTATTTCAGAAAGGGTAGGACTACAAGACAGAAAACCCTCCCACCTCTAGGAGAAGGTGACTAGATAGCTGGCAGCAGTGCTAGCAGCAGCAGAACAAGAGCAGTGACAAAGAATAGAGGCTGAATGCCAAGGTTCACAGCAAGAGTAGCAAAGCAGTGCAAGCTGCCGTCAAATGACTACAGAGAGAACAAAGATGGGAGGAGGAACCATGAGGTGATCGGAGAGAAAGGCAGTATGGACACTGTGAGAGCGGTCATGCAATGGGATCAGGTGAATGGCACAAGCGACGGTGTCAATCCAAAAGGGTGGTCTGCTGTGGGAGGTGTCACCTCAGCTCTTTAGATTGAAAGAACATCTCCTGAGCCTCTCTGGAGCATCAGCAGATGTTAGGTTTTTGACATGCATCACTACTTGTTAGGAATACACTTAAGGCTGACTTTCTCTTCTGACTGAAGCTGGAACTGCAAAAATGAAAAATCTTGCTGTATTTTCACCTCATTTTCCCTACGCACACTTGTGTCTATTTCTTTCTCATTCTAAGACCTGAGACAAGGATAGATCAAGGGTGGACAACCCAAAAATTCATACTAGTCACACAGATTGTAGAGAGGAGCAAAATACCACCAAGGAGACTGACATGAAGGCCTGTTGCCTGCAGAATACTCACCGTGGTCCCTCTTGAAGTACTTTAAGTTTCAGTGTATATATAAAACACACGTCTCCATGTTACACTCTTCAAAACTCCCACATTACCCTTAGACAAATTTTTAATCCTACCCTCCCACTTCTCTCGCAGCGTTATCTGTCTCCTTTGCCCACGAGCAAATGTATGACTGCAGCTGTCTGCTGGCCACTGTTAGAGTGGGTATCAGGGGTGCTCAGGTCCTGTGAGAATGAGTGAGGGACCAAGTCCCCCCCCGCCCCATTCTGCTCTCTAAATAGCCACACGCTTCTCGCTGTTGCTGAGGAACACATTTGTGCTCCTCTAAATGCTGGCAGCTTTAGACAGCTAGATGGTGGTTTGGCCGTAACAGAACTACTGACACCAAGGGAGCTCCATAATATCACTGCTACTGACCTTGCTGTTACCAATGACACGGATTGTTACATCCTTTCTCTTCAAACCACTTTGACAAACCTGCACACACTCACACAGACGCTGCAACATAAACACGGTGAGCTCTGAACCTGAGAGCTGTGACTTGCACATGGCCCCGGAGACAGATGACAATTGGTGTGTTGCAGCCTGCAAAGCTGAAGGAAGCTGGACTCTACCCCTGACAGCTGTTCTCCCCCGCAGACACCCTGAAAGGAAGTTAGTGCTCTGACCTGCACGGGCTCAGGAGTGAGCTGGACAACATGCTGCATACGCTCGCTGTGGTGGTGTCTGGACTCTTCCTCATAGATCACATCCCTCTCATGCTGGGGAAGGTTCAGGAAGCGGCGAATGGTGCAGAGGTTCTCCCAAAGGGTGCGGTTTTCTGGGCTTGGGTTTTCTTTCCAGCGAAGCAGCTCACACAGCCAGCCCTGTAACAGTAGGGTCAGCACAGTTAATTCACTGAGCACCGAGGAACCAGATGCGAGTGGAAGGTCAGCTAGACTTAAAGCTCTGCGCTGCGAGTTTGGCCGGACTCACTTCACACAGAATACCCACTGCCCTCAGCTGCCCTTTGGTCTCAACTAATCCTTGACACATCATATTTCCTGCAAGGTGGAGAAACCTACACAACCAGCAGTGCTTAAGAGGAACCAGGAAGCACAGCATCTTGCCCCCTGTCATGATCATGCCATGATAAAATGCTCTGATACATATATTTTCCCTTCAGAAAGAGTTGAAATAAGGGTGCCACCTCCAGCTCCATTTCAGAGCCCCTTTATTTCTGCATCCAAGCAGGGGAAAAGGAGACATACCTCCTGAGCTTTGCTAACAATCTTCATGTTAAGGGTGGCAGCCACAGGGCCAGACATTCAACTGCTACTGAAGATTTTAGAAGACAACCTCTAATCTGTCATGTTTCATCAACTCTCCCAGCTCTGAGCCCCACTACATTTAGACAGCTTAAATAATCGGATGGCCGGTGAGAAGATGCAAGCTCACAGAAAGGGAATCCTTTAGTACTTACCATGAAAGCAGCAAATAGGGCCCTGCAGAAGTTACCAGGTGGAGGTAATTCTAAACGCAACTCCAAATCTTAACAGCAGATTTTATTCCTGTTATGCAGTTTTAAGGTTAGTCCGAAACACCTCCAAAAAGTTACCGCTTTAGAAATCCTGTAGGATGTCTCCACAGGGGCTGAGAGCTAAGACCCCTGGGGGGGAAAGCTCCAGCGCTTCAGGAGAAGGAGACTACCTTGAAGCACAAAGCCAAGCAGACAGCACGAAGGCAACAGCTGTGGAGGTGAGGACAGCTCCACGTGCATTGAGGTGACATGGTGACCTGGCATCCCAGCAGGTTAACCAGGGATAACGGTGGCTGTCAATGCACCTGCCTGGGGGGCAGAGCCAGCCCTGTCCTGCCTGGCAGCACTTGGGGCTGGGGACTGCGACTCCCCTCCCCTGCACAAGGAGACGTAATGCAAATGACAGAATACAGGAAGATAATGCTGAGGATGCTGTCAACGTGCCTTACTGACTCCTGTCAAAATATTTTACCTAGTAGCTTTATAACCCATCATTTTCAAGCTACAACTCAGCATTCTGACACCATTTTGACAGGCACCTTGCAATACCTAAAAGATAGCTTGATTAACGTTAAGAATGTCAGTGTGAGAAGTAGCCCAAGCCAGGTTTTGCCGAACAGCAACTAGCGCAAACTGAGCAGCCAGGTTCATTACCAGCCCACGCGGGGGGTTGTGGTGGTGCTTTTTTGTGTAACAACTTGTAAGCCATTGACAACTTCTACCCTGCACTCTAAACCCCGTATATAATATCATAAGCCGTTGTTTGTCTTACTCTCCACTGTGTCTTCTGCCTTCACCCCCCCAAAAAAGGCAAGATTTGATTATCTCCGCTGCATCAGCCAAGACAGCAACACCAGCTGTTCTCATTGTGCAGCCTCTTCCTCACGGCCTACATGTTAATAACCTGATCATTCCATTTTCTCCTTCAACTGCCGGCTGCAGCACAGCGAAGAGACAAAAACCCAGGCCCATCTGCAGCAGCTGTAGGCACTGAACTGTGAAGCCACCAGGGATTTATAAACTAATCTGTAACACAACACTGCCTTGTTTTTACAAGTGAGAGGCCACATTTGTGCAGACCTGATCTTTTCTTGCAATAAACTAGGAGGGCTGGGGGGGGAGCAAGGATGAAAACAAGATATCTAATAATTTACTTAGGGAAAAAAATCTGTATTATATTTTCAAAGTATTTTGACTGGTTTCCAGGTAATATCTCAACCAGGTGATGCCGGCAATTTAATGTGGTGTGGCCCCATCCCTTGCTCTCAGCTTTCCTCTTTCCCTTTCCTCCACTCTGAAATCCCCCAAAACTTTCAAAGCAAAGACAGTAAAAAAACCTCCCAGCTCCACTGTGCTTTCTCAGGGTTCCTCCATAAGAGAGACATAATTTTTGGAATGGAAAAAGAAACATCTGTGTAAAAACCAAACTCCCGTTTCTCCCTGTTTTCAGTGATCTGCCTGTCTCCAAGTGAACTCTTTCAAACGTTTCGAGCAGGTATGTTTAACATCTCCCGAGGGATGCTGCAGCACATTCAACAGAAAGTACGCACAAAAACCCCCTCTACCTGGTGAAGCCAGAGCCCTGCTTGGGGCAGGAAAGCTGCTGGGGTTTTCCCAAGGTCTGTGGGGTGCTGTGTGATGCCCAACTCCTCCAGAGCCTGAGGGTGACTCGGCAGGGCCACCTTCCCTTCCCAAAGTTGGACTGGCTGGCCCGACAGTGACTGCTGCATTTTGATTTATCTGTCCTGTTATAATCACTGCTCATTACAATCACTTAGAGAAACACTACAGGTCTCATTATGGACTAGGCACTCGCTGCCATTAGTCTTTAAGAAAGATAGCGCTCAATTTGCCTGGCAACATGCGAGGTCCTGACCTTGGAGCTATTAGGGAAAAGATTAGACTGCAGTGTGACCATGTGTGCAGACATGAGCAAACCAAATTAATTTCTGGCAAAGGGAGGCACCAGGCAAAGACCCCGCCATCCTGAGGACACCTGAGAACTTCTCCATTCCCCAAAGGAGATAAGCTAATGGCACGTTTAAAGGAGCCTGGTTCTGAAGGTGAAGCACATCCGTGGTATTTAGAGAGATATTAATCCAGTTTCCCCACAAAGTATTTGCTTGGCTGATCAGATTAAGGGATCTAGCCTTCAACAGCACACCCCCACCACAGCAGGCCCCAAGAAATCTGTGATACTTCACAGCCTCAGACATATTGCACCATGTGTACCCAGCTGCTACAATAATTAGCTTATGAATGTATCAGCTGGTTCTGTGATTTTTATAAATAATAACTAACCTACAGAGCAGAAAGATTTTCATGAGCCTAATATTAGCAAGAAATTGCAAGGTGCACCTAACTCTGAACTGTCATTGTGCTAAACGCCCCATCTTCTCTCGTGCTGCGCGGGACTGGATCTCCCCGACGCCATTTATAAATATTTATTTCTGCACCCGCAATGGCAGTGTATTTGTGGCAGCTTTCTTCACAACAGCCATCATTCGCTCACCCCCACACATACACACGCGTACCTACCGGGTGCATGTGTACACTTCTCTGCATCAAATCTGTCCTTCCACTGCTCTTTTCCTATCCTCCCCTGGATTTATTCAAGCGCTCATTCCCTTGCCTTTCCATTCAAGACCCTATCTATCCATCTATGGGGTTGCTTATTAGGCGGTAGCTTCGGCTCATACGTGAGACAGCACGGCACTGCGGCTCACACACACATTCTTTATGACTGCAAGTAACCGCCCTCCTCGTGCACAGGCTAAAAGTCTGCATCAGATTTTTTCTATTATTTATTTAATAATCTTAGCACGCCATCCAAGAAAGTTTTGCAGTACCAGGCAAAAAAAAAAAAAAAAAGAAAAAAAAGTGTAAATGTCAAATAAAACAGTGACAGATGACAGTATTCTCTATTGAATAGCACCGTTTCTTCGTGCATGTTCAATGAGAACTCATGAATTATTAATATGCAAATCTCCTTTTTCTGTTAAAAATCTCAACTTGGGGATTTTTGCTTGCAATTTTTTTTATTTTCTTTTATTTATTTCTTTGGGTGTGTGTATGTTACACAGAGCTTTCCAGGAGAATTATTTCATTTAAGAAATGTTAACATACAGAGATTCTTGGAGCTCCAGCCATTCACAGCGAATTCTCATCTATAGCTACACTTATTGGTACGAAGAAGGAAAAGCGAAGGAGGAGATGCAATCTCACCACCTCTTCCCCCACTTAGCCACAATATCTCAGCTTGCTGCGTTACAAGTAAATCCAACTTCTGTGAATGTTTTCTGAAAATCTAACAAATAACACATCCTCCTGGAGATCTGCGATACCCTGTGTCTGACCCCGCCTCCTCTGCCTGTCCTAACCCTCGCCCCACTGCACAAACAGCCCCCCTGGCTGCCACAGAGTTACCAGGAGAACTTGACACGTGTCAGTGTCAATATGGGTGGCAGAATCCGGCCCTTAATGCCAGCTTCTGAGGTTCTCAAATAGGAATGTCCTCCATTAAAAATAAGAGGAGGAAAACCAGCACAATTAAAGGATGCTTTTGGCTCTACAGTCAGGCACACCCTCTGCTTGTGGTCACAAGGAATTCTGCTCAGAACTTCCTTCATTTCACCCCAAAACTTCTAGAGGCATCGAGAACGCAGCCCAATTTAGCTCATTAAGGAGAGCTGCAGAGAAGTGCTGGCCTCTATTTTTTGTTGTTCTCATGAGACAAGATAAACATTTTCTAAGCATTTTATTTGATAAAACAAATAATATCATATTAATGTCCTATTTTTAACCTCTCTCTCTGTCTCCTAATCAAATACATTTCCTCATAGCTAAGCAAACAACAACAAAAATCTGCAGGAAGCCAGCCATTCCCATTGTGCTTTTATGCTGTTAAAGCAACAGTGTGCTTACTACACCAAAGCATCAGCCTTGGCGCACTCAAACCGCCTTGAGGGACAGAGATGATGCAGCAATCACAAGCCATATTCTCTGTCACTTCACCCTGAGCCCTTTTTAGCAGCTTGACCCTCTCACTTTTGCTAGACTTACCCTGGAGCAGGAGAGGCTGCTCCGAATGCCGGAGGTACCAGACTACAATAAGGTCAGGTTTTCTAGCACTCAGCGCAGGCATGCACAAATATCCTGACCCTTGGAACTGCTTCCAGCAGCTCTGATGACTTGCCACCAGCCAAGGACCACATTTCTGATTAAGGGATGAGAAGGCATGTGGTTAGAGTCCAGGCTGAGTTATGCTGGGGGTACAGGCCAGTGCTCACACTTGAAGAAGCAGTGTCACTACTGAAAGCCACCGCAGGTAGATGGTAGATGGGTGTCCATGGTGACTTCACCATAGGCAGCCTTTCTGCTGCAGCTGGACCACCAGGCACTTCGAGCCTGGATAAAACTGCAATTAAATTGGCCTTGTGCTTCCCTGCACTCATACTGAAATTAGTAATAATAATATAGCTAGTTTTCTGTGCTGACATTTCCCAGGATCTCCAGTGAAAGCATGAGTAGGCAAATGCAGAGTTTTTAGTAAGAGTGATTCAGGAATAAATCTCAAAAATAAAAGTAAAAGGCCATTTCCTCACCCACATCATCAGTGCAGAAAATGTCAACATATGTGACAAAAGGAAAAGAAGCAGCAATGATCAACGCAAGCCTTGAAAGATTAGGATAGAAAAGCTGTGTTCCCCAGAGAAAGTTCCCTTTCTGCATGGGATCACAGGAGTCCTCTGGACAAACTTCCTCGGGCTCTCTTCCCTCCGCTCAGTTTGGGACTCTGCAGCGCGAAATGAACCAGATAATATTCATCTCTTGTTCTTTAGTCGCCAAACTCTCTTTCCATGAATCCAATAAGTGTCTATTAAAATAAATAAACCCCCTAATGATTCAAGATAACCTAATCAAGAAAGCTGAAATGGATAAAAGACTAACTGTAATGGAGAGTTCTGTCATGGCTTCAATGAATTCTTGATGAGGGCCGGGGGAGGGGGACTGAACCTGAGAAGCTTTACTTGGAGCATTTTGATACAGTTCAAGGTTAATCACTCAATAGCTTGGGTTTTCTCAAACATTTGGAACTCTTCCTCCCCCCAGAAAAAATTACGGCAAAACGCAAAGCACTTTCAAGAGAGACAGTTTCTCACTAGCTCTATAAAACCCAAAACAGTAAAAACAAAATAAAAATAAATGAGTGAGGTACATGAGCCCTGACTGATCTTCATTCACAGCAATCTCTGGGAACACCAAGTCCGCTTACAGCTCTTGGCCTCAGAGGAAAGGATGTTGTGCTCTGAGGCTATTTCCAGCGTGCCAAGTTCAAACTAGCTTCTCCCCACGCTGGAGAGTAAGTGTGGGCTTGTGGTTAGGGAAAGCAGCCTGCCATCAGCTCTCAGGGCTGCCAAGGACTTCCTGAGCAAAGACCCAGCTCTGCAACTGTCCCTGCTTCGCTCAGCTGCTGGAAGCCTAACGCACTGCTGCAGATCCTGTCCGGGATGGCAGTCACACTGACTGCACACAGAAGTCTGTAACAAAGCAGCTGGTGTCCAAAGGTATGTCAAAGAAATGTTAAGTTCAGCCAAGGAGAGAACTGTCTCTCTGTATTTCCTCCATATGTAACAAGAACATCATAATGCCAGTGCGACACATATGCCCCAGCTGTAGAGAGTCACATCATCATAAAGCACCGAGACGCTGCAGCAGTAAGAAGTGCCCGATATACACACACTATATATGCTATGCATTTTCACTACCAGATGTTTTTTCTAGCTGTTGTTCATCATCACTGGAAGCTAATTAGTTTAAGGGCACAGAAAATACCTATTATAAGCTAGAAAGGGGAGAGAAGGCATCCCATCATATCAAATGAATGTAAGATGGGAAGGAAAGAGAGGAAAGGACAAAGTAAGGGGTTTCTAGAGCTAACCCTGACCCAGAGCAATGCCGCTCATCCTTCTCACAGGACCCCTATTTTCTTCTTGGAGCATGGGCAGGTGGCCATGGTGCTGAGACCCATCTAGCTTGGGCTCCTCCTGTGGGTCTAGCCCCCACATGCTGGCCAGAGAACAGGCTCTCAGACAATCCTGGCAATGAGGCAGCAATCTCAACATGAAAAATCAGAGGAAAGGTGAGGAGCTGTTGTAGAGATTACCATCCACTCTGCCTTTCTCTTAACCTGAAGGGTCTCAACTAGAGGGTATTTCTGTCCCTAGCCTTCAGCCCCTGGTCAAGTTTATTTTTCATTTGTTCGTTTTTAAACTAGGCAAAGATATGAACCATAGACTGAGCTGTGCCAACTTAATGTTCTTTCAAATGCTCTTCCATGGGGTCTCTCTGGCTTTACTGTGGTGCAAATGGAACAAATTCCAGTCCCTTGAGGAAGAATTTCAGTTTCAAGGGTTTACTTTTTGTTTTGGCTGGACTGGTGAAAGTCAAGCCCTTTCATTTGCCCTGCCTGGGGCAGATCCCCAGCAGCACATGCCCCACTTCCCCACACCACCCCAGCCTGATCAAGGAGAATCTCTTGCCCTAGGAGGACCGTGGGACGTTCGGTCTCTGTGTTCAGCCAAACTTTGCTCTCCCTCAGACTGTCAACATGGGCTCCACCCAGCTATGCCCACGCTGTTTTGATAGTGACTGTTTGTTATGAACAGAACTATATTGTTAATCTCATGTCACACAGACTATGAACAAAACAGCACAGCCTCTGCTAGGACTCTTGCTAGCAGATGTTGGAGGGGTGATGCTGCTGCACCGTATCAGAGAAGCGCTGGCACGTGGGCACAGGGGAGCTGGTTTTGCTGATGTCATGCTGTAAAGCAGCAGCAGAACTGGACACAGAAGCTGGATTTCAGGCCCAACAGCCCAAACCTGCAGCAAGCCAAGGTCAAAGCCTCTGCCTGACTCACTGCTCATCTCTGGAGACACACAGGCCACCTGAACCACTCTGAAAAGGCACACAGGAAATCCATCTCCTTGTGATTCAAATATAACCAGGAGAGCCCAAAGCACAGCCTGGAAACCAAATCCTCGTGTTCCAGCCACACTTGGAAACACTCTCACTGTGCTAACACAGGTCCCAGGTTTAGCCATTTAAAGGACAAAGGGCACTGGCTTGCAGCATCCCCAGAGAAGCATGCTGTCCAGCGGGTACATCACCGACAGCTGGCAATGAAAACAGGTTGACAGCTCTGGAGGCTGTGCTTGGAGGGCACTGAGCTCCTCAGCTCCTGATGCCTTCAAAAATACAGCACTTCACAAACATGACTAAAAATCTCTAGATATAAGTTTCAAGGAATAAAATGCATATTAAAGTAAGTGATGAGTAAGTCAATGTTCAAAATGAATGCCTTGAGATCTTTAGGAAGGCAGATTCCCTTAAAGAAGTCTTGCTATATCACTCAGTACCTCCGTGAGGCCATGTTCTTTGCATTTATGTTAACTTGCAAGCTCTGTGATTTGTAACCTCAGTTTCTAGCAGCTGCCCTTCCCTTTAGTTGCTGAACCAAGACTCTGCCACATCTTAAGAATAAAGATGGCTACTTGTTAAATTAGAGGTCAATTAACTCCACCAGTAGATGATGCCACTTGCAATAACCGCTCTCAGTGGGTACCACTCTTCTTGTACGAAGACAGAAGACGAAATGAGGCCTCCATTGGCTCTGGATGCTCTCTTGGGTACATGACACACAGCCCTGTGTATAAAATGTCAAAACAGCCCTGTCGGAGATCCACTGGCTGCTAAAACTGTGAAGATCTCACAGCACCGTGGATTGCTGTTGACAGAACAGCAGCGCCCAACATAACACATCCCTTGTTAGCAAACTGGAAGCCTCTCAGTAGTCTGGGGTGAGGGAATAATAGAGGAAGCCAACGCAATGCAAGCCAGGCCTGTGGAGAACAGCAAGTGAACGAACCTTGGCGGAGAGTCCAAGCAAACCCTCAGACTAAGTCTTTTTTCCCCTCTTCCAAACTCTCCCTTCTGCAAACACAGGCAGTTTTCAATGAGCGCTTCCCACCATGTAACTCAGCTGCTGAAATCAGCAGCATCTTCACCAGAAGTGCCCACAATTGGCACAACTGGCCTACATAAAGCACCGTGAAAGCCCCACCACTAGTTTTCAGACAAGCTAGGAGACCTAAGGCAACACACCACCCATCCCACTGCACCAGAGGCTCTTCCACACACAGGCAGCTACGTCCTTGCCTTTGGCACTCTTCCTGGCCATGGGGCACCACAGGCAGTGGTGGTACACCACAGGCACACCAAGGCAGGCTGGGGGCAGGCACGCAGGTGGCCTTTGTGGCAGGGGGAGGCCCTGTACTGTTACGGTTCTTGGTTACGGCTTCTCTGTCCCTGCCTTCCAGTGCCCCCATAAACCACTTTCATGCTCCAGCAGAGCACTATGACATCTCAGCATGGCAAATGCTGGGTCATCCCAGGGAGCCAGTATTGCTTTGGCAAGGCTGTGAAACAAAAGAAACATCAGCCTCAGAAACACTTCTTTATTCGCTGCTGCTGAAGAAACAAAACCTTTATGAGCAGTAACTTTAAACAATACCATTTGTGGATCCTGTTCTTAACCTTCAGCGTTTGGCTTTCAAAATCCACCCTGTTCTTTTTCCACGTGAAAGACTATGAGCTTATTTTTGTTTTGGTGCTGGTGTGCAATGCTGCCAGAGAAACGCGCTCAAGCTGGCACAGACCAAAGTTGGTGAGCCACCCAAATTAATGTTGGGTGGTTCAGTCCCTCTCTATTTCAAGAAGCCTCTGGGTATAATGACAGGAAGCTTGAAGGCAATTTTAAGCCAAACCTCAGAGAGGCTGGCATTCAGTCTGCATTAAACACTCCGTATTAAAAGCTGTCCAGTCTGGATTCTGGGTGGAACTTTGATATCTGCATGGAGTAAAGAATAAGGGGCACGTTTGCAAAATCAATTGTGCAGTTTTTATATTTACTGCACGTTTACCACATATGTCATTTATTACACAGTGGAAAACCGTTAAATGCACAGTAGTTGTGCCAAGTGGCATTATGCTTTTAACAGCTTTATTCGTTTAACAGCTCCAGTTCTCATTATATTTTGCCATGTGGTACACGAGATTTTTATGCATTTAACAGTTTAAAAGGGTTCCATGGTATTTTCCTTTTATGTATTTCATACTGTGCCTGGGATTTTGTTTGGGGGTAAAGGGGTTGTGGACTGTAACCTCTGTATCCTGACAAGAGAAAGGGAAAGGCAAAGAAAATTGATGATTAAATGAAAGAGGAAAAATGAATCAGACCTCCTGTGTCAGGGCACAAATACCTACCACAAGGACAAGACTCTCCCATTTGCTTTGGTAGCCTTTGATGCTTTGTTTACATGCCTTTCAACCTCTTATTTTGCATCTACTTTAATGACTACAATGTTGTTTCCCCACACAGAGGAAAAGGCGGCATGTATTTTGCGGAGTGCATGCATCCAGACACTTCTATCCCACTCTCTCATTGTCACAGACACATTTGTGCATTTTTGTGTGCATATTGATGACCTCTCCTAGCACAGTGGAGTAATTCCATCTAGGATCAGAAGCAGCCTTTTTCACTGAGCAAACAATTCCTTCCAATGGTCTCCAGTCCACTTGCTGCCCTTCCCACAACGCATTCTGTCTGTACTCCTTTCCACAAAATCCCTTCTGGTACATATATTTTTTTAAAGAGTTGGATGAAATTTTTAAATGAATGGATTCTCTTCAAGAATTTCACCTGACCTAGGATTGCCCACATGTATTTTTTACACCCAAGGTGGAAATTAATCCAGGAGAACTCACCGCAGTGCCCTCTCATGCCTTTTTGTAAAAACGACTGGATCTGATGTGAATTATTCACGTGGCAATACTGTACTCAGCACACGTAACATGCAAAAAAAAAGGAAACACCTGCCTAATATGCTGTTTCCCATTGCCTTCCTTCAGCTAATCACTTAAGAAAACAAATTCTTTACCTGTCAAATGAGGAGGACACCATCATTTGGAAAGGTCCTTGTCCCACTGTCAGAGGCGGAAGTTGTATACCACACGTGGGAAAAGGCATGCATGTGTGTACAAAGGGGAGAAAAGGCTTGGCTGTGAGCCGATCCTTTCCTCAGTCTATTTTAAAAGGGAAAAGGAAACCACTTGAGCAGGCAAAAGCCAAAAACACGACAGGTTCCCCAGAGATGAAGATTAGTATTATTGTAGGAACAGATGTATTTTTATTGGGGGGAGGAGGAGATGGGTCTAGTTCCAACCTCAGAGTTTGCTTTAAAAAAACAAAACCCCGAAAGCCCCGCAACAACAAAATCCCCTCTACCACTCACCTGACTTTTATTGGCAGCCACTTTGGCAAACAGAGCTTGAGATACCTTGGCCCTTTTCATCTCCTGTTGGATCTCGTCATAAATGGCAGCTGTGATGTTGATGTTGGCGCCGTCCGCCTTAATGGGGAGGTCTGTTGTTGGTGTCGAGGTTTTGGCCTACCAAGAGACCATGAAAATAATAATTAAAAAAGTGCTGCTTTCAGCCCAGCCATCTGTGCAGAAATTATCAAAGGATTTCAGTCAGCTGATGCCAAACTGCATTAGCTACAGAGGGACACTTCCTGTCCATTATTCTAATCAGGTTAATTGTGATTGGAAATAATTGCAGTGCATTCCTATAGGACATGCAAGGCCCTGTCAACTCTCCCCCTCTCCCTCTCCCAGCATGTTTATTGAGCAGCTCAACAACAGCATAGGTAGCCGGGGCACTCGGCTGCGGGCAGTCGCTGAAGTTGGCTTTGCTAGCTAGCTACTGCAGCAGAGGCACCAGATTCTACCTTCTTCCCCGTCTCTAAAAGTGGCCTACACCTTGGAGGAAGAGCCAATTCTCCCAGAAAAAATGAGTAAATGGGTAGAGGTCTCTAAATAATAAATTATTACTCAATTTAATGCACTCCCTCAAGTCTCCCTCATCCTTTATTAAAACTATACGTATGTCATTTGAGTATGTATGGTTTCCCAGCCCTATCATCATTATGCTAGCCAGGCAGTCACCTAATTTCACCTAGGAAATCAGTGGAAATGAAAAAAAAAAAAACCAACATTTCATAAAGCTGGGCTTTGGCATGCCTTTGATGTGCTGCCCTCATTCTCCTAAACTCATATTGAGATTTTGTGTATTCTGCTGCACTCCTTTTAATTGAATGATTTCCCATCAGCTTCTGTGACAAATGAAGGACAATAACGGATGCTGCCAGTGCTTTGCCCGGGCTGGACTACCCCTACAAGACTGCTATCAATACAGTAGCAGCAGGCTGCTACAAGATTTTTATTTTAAAGCCCCTTGGCCCTGGTGGTCCCAGAACACAAGGGCAGGCAAGGAAGCAAAGGTGGTGTGATGCTCGGTGAGTGCCCCAGGCACGAGCGGCCCCTCGGACAGACAGATCTCATCAGCTTTCCTGAGCTCAAAGAGAACAGATACAAGGGATGATCACTGTACCTCTTACACCTTTTGAGGGAAACACTTAGGTTACTGACATAAACTACCTGCTTTCTTTTGAGATGTAAAGGTCTTAGGAAACAAAACAACCTAGGTGGCAAAGCTCACACATCCCAATCTCCCATAAACCCTAGTGCCATTCAGATATTTGGCCCTATCATAAACCTTTTCAGTTGGCTCCTGATTTTGTGCAAGAGTTTAAACCTCCTAGAGTCCATCTAATGTTAATTTTTAGCTAGGCAGACATGCCCAAATGCCTATTTGTTAATGGGATGGTTAACTAGGCAAAATCAAACCTTCAGAACCTCTCCTTGTGCTTTGCTGTTGTCCACATCTCCTCAACGTCTTTATACCAAAGGCCACATTAATAACTGAGCAAAAATCCGATAAGACAGAAATCAAGAGTAATCATCCTCCTGCTTCCAGATAAAGCTTTAACCAACCTACATATTCTCCCTTTCCTACCCCAAAGCTCATCAGGCACTTCTTCAGGCTTGTTCCCTGCCTGCCCTAAGCAGGACCCATGCAGAGAGGGCCTAAGATTTTCCTGCTCCTGCTAAGGCTGTCTCTCTGTATTCAGGCAAGGGCAGCTGGATGGCAGCTGGGGCAGAAGGCAGCTGCCTGCACCCCCAGGGAGCCAGTGCTCAATCCTCTGCCATCCACAGGCCACGAGTGGGGTACAGCCCCATGGCTGGACCAATAGGGACCCCAAGCTCTGAAATTTGATGTTCACAGATGGAGGAGAGTTAGGGCAACTGTGGGAAACAAAACCACAAAGAGATTATGGGAAGGAAGAGGACTGTCCAAGTCTGTAAGGAATTGTTTAATGAAGCTTAATTTTACCAAGGGCCCTGCCATGCTTTGATGGATATCAAAAAAAAAAAAAAAAAAAGCCTTCCCAGTCGCTGCAGCCTTTGGTTAGCGCAGCAGCCAAGGTCACCATGGCCTCGAAGGCGTTACGGATTCCCAAGATCCTGGGAAGAACAAAACAAGCGTATTAAAGAAAGATGTAACATGCACCTCTGTCCTGCAAGGGTCTCCTATGCTGCTAGTTCCACAGAACACATCAGAACAAGCCTGCCCTACCCTCCCTGAGAACCAGGCCACTTTTTATTTATTCACTGAAATACCAAAAATTTGGGCAAATACCAACCCAAAATATCAGAGTCACTACAATCCAGCATTTTATGTTACAGGCCTAGAATCAAAGCTGGTCTTAATACTATGAAGGAATTTGCCTCATTGCAAATGGGGGAAAAAAAGAAAATGAAGTGTTTGCAACCATGGTGCCAGAGTGATGAGATCCAGCCATTACTGTTGGTGTTCCACGTGCTCACATCAACCCTGAGAGCTCAGAGCCTCGTCCCTATGGCACTCCCACCCATCTGCAGATGTACTGGCTGTTGTTCTTGCCTCCGGGCAGGTCCTGAGCTGGGGACACCCTGTTAGGGGGGCAGGCGGCTGGCTCAGAGCGAGTGGGTCAATTGGTGTGCCCATACACACGCGTGTACGACTGCCCCTGTGCCAGCACTTCCAGAGACACTGGCCGGTGCTCCCCTCCTACCCAGCGCGCTCAAGCCCCATTCCCGGAAGTATTGCTGCAGATTGGTATCTATGGAAACCACATTTCCAAATGCCATTCCATCAACTTCTCCGGCACCCGGACATAATTTTTGAAAGGACGGCACAGCTTCTATGACTGCTGCCCCAAAGTGTCCCGCTCCAGGGCGAGGAAGGTACCTGCTCGAGGAGGCGACGCTGCGGGGAATCGCTGTGCTAGGTGTGAGGATGGCATTTGTCTCCTCAGAACTAATACCGGGCATATGGGGAAGCGCAGTAGCCGTGCCGCCTGCCCGAGAGCTGGGAAGCAGCCTCAGCAGCCTCATTTGCAGAGGTGTCCAAGTTGTCAAAACAGCACCTGTGATGACAGGTGCTGGCCCTCTGAGGGTTGGGGGAACGTGATCCAGCGGGCACAAGGCAAGCACTGGGTACACAAACCTTTTGTGTGTTGCTTTTGCAGATTAAAGCCCTTCTCGATATTCTACTGGATTCTTCAAGCTGAAATAAGGCAAGGATGGGCTTTATTATACCCATAGAGCACGGTCTTCTAGCAACACTTAGCTCTTAAAAAGGCAGGCAAAATTTCCATCATTTTAAATAATGTTCTAGCCACAGCTAGACCATGGGAAAATGTCATTTCGACAGAGGAATCAGATGGGGCAACAGATCCATTTTTTATTCTTAGTGGATTGCATCTAACCTCTCTATTTCCTTCTGTTATTCAATTTTAGTTGTGAAATCTATTGCAGTAAGTAGGAACAAGCTCATTCCTTCATGAATAAATATAAATGCAGGAATTGGATACAATACTTAAAATGCTAAAATAGTTCCCTTTATAATTTTATTTTCACTGAAAGGTAACTAAAAAAGATAAGAGTTGTACAATGAATTTCCCATATAATAAGAATTCAGTGTCAAATTTGGTTTGGCAGAATACGCTTGCTTTCAGCGAAAACAGTTCTTTACGTCATGCATTGTGCTGAAATGCACCCAAATGCCAGGGTGAAACTGAACAAGCTCAACAGTTTCTACAAAATCAGCATACCTTCTGTAAGGATGATCAGCTTGCATGTAAAACTTCCCCCCCACAGCTTAATTATTTTTAGCAGCTGTGGCCACAGAATTCAATACGAGAAACGCTCAGTAATACTATTATAAGCACGGCTAACGCAGCCTGAGACTCTGCAGACTAAATGACTGAATGCACCGAAGCAGCAGGGTTACTGGGCCCATTTACTAAAGATCAGGAGAAGTTCCAGAACTGACCCATCACATCTGCACAGTGAGAAATTTCAAACTCAAGTTAGGCAAACGTCAGGGCAGGGGTTAATCACCACCTCGGTGCAAGCACCCTCGCTTGTTTGGAGTGTATGTCTGGGACAGCAAGTAGTCTGATAAAAGAGTGGGGTGACTATTATGGTGTAGTGTGTGGATGTGTTTTTTTAGTGCAAAGGAACAACCTACCCGGGGAGGTGGGCAGCAAGAGCACATTAATAAACACGTGCAGTTAAGTCACTGAGATGACAACCGGTTTGGAGATGTAAGCCATCATCTTCTGTCCCTGCACCATGTCTATCTCTACTTTCTGTACCTGAAATATTACTGGTGTAAAACTCTAGCTGCAGGACTTGCAGAATTCCTATGCAAAAGAGGGAACACATAAATTTCTAGCAATGTCTATCTAATTCATTGTTGAACTCTATTGACTACACACCTTCTTGCAATATATACAAATCCTCTGCAAGCCCAGACATTTCCTGTGTTCTGCACAAAGTAATGGACACAGATAAAATGTTGTGTGCACCGTCCTTCTGTAATAAATATTTGAGAGTAGCTATTTAGTGGACATACATCAACAGCCTGCAGATAGTGCCCACATGCACTCTTTCAGGTGCTAATGTTACACACTGTTTTGTGTTTATGGCATCAATTAAAGCAATGTCTTGCTAAAATCCACTGAGCACCTCTTAATAGCCACTCCAAAACCTTACAAGAGGGTTTCCACAACTTATCTGGGGAAGGGAAGCAAGAGACAGAGGAAGGGCAGAGAGGAACTCCCTCCCTGGACTAATCCACACAACAAGCAGGTAAAGAACATCTTACCTGTGGGGTTCTGGAGGAGCTTGGGCTGCTGGCAGCTGAAGACACCATGCTCACATTGGGGTTCATACTTCTCTCTCTCTCATCCTGATAGATACGATCCCGCTCCGAGTCAGGCAAGTTGAGAAAATTCTGCATTGCCCTTAGGTTTACCAGGAGGGACTGGGAAGCTGTCCTAGGGTCTTCTTCTTTACGCAGGATCTCTGACAATAAGCCCTGGTTCAAAAAAATTTAAAATTAAAAATAGAAGGGAAAAAAAAAAAAGCCCAGTCATGTGTTGGTTTGTTGTTTTGGTTCGTTGTTTTTTTAAAATTTGTTTAGTGTAACCAGCTGGGTTGCAATACTGAGAACCTGCAGCAGAATCTCATGGGCTCTCCCAGAGGGGGTATTTTTTAGGAAAGTATTTGTCTTCTGGGAGATGGGGTTTATTTTGGGACTGTCCTATTCTGGCACTGCAATAAGCTTCTGAGCACAGAGATGCTGGATAGAAAGGTAGATGCATTGGGTAGGAGAAATTACAGTTACCACCAGGTGCTTGCTGCAAATATTTTAGGAGCTGTTAGATCTTCCTCTCTCTCTCTTTTCACTTGAAGCTGGGAACACTTGGCAATCCTGTTCATCTTTTAAAAAATCTGGCAAGGTTGGTAAATTTAGTTTCGACATTTAAACAGTGCAGGAGGTTTATAAAGAAAAACGCTTGGCTGGTTTTTTGATGTTACAGTCCGTTCATTTTGGTTTGGACAGTCACTTCGAAGAGGAGAAAGATGGAGCAGTATTAAAGCCTTAGAATCTAGCTTTAGGGATTTAACCCATTCTTTCATGCCTCATTTCAAAATACCACGAGCTTCACACTGCAACATGAATGGACACCATGTTCATCTAGTTTTTACAAAAGCCATTATCCCAGGAGGTATCTACCACAGCACCTCCAGAAAAAGACAAAGAGTTGGAGAGATGAAAATGTCATTAAAACAGGCTTAAATCTAACCACGGGATGAGATTTGTGTGTAACTGCACACACTCAACAGTTCCACAGATTATTTAGAAGTTAAAGGCACAACACATGAGCCTGGATCAGGACCTACAGGAACTACTGGGACATGGTGTGTGCACCCAGTTTCCCCCAGGCACCGCCTTGCACTCGACACTTCACAAACAAGTACTGCCAAAAGGCAGTAACAGCAGTTTCCCCAACCACACGTCTAGATGTACTGGTGTGCAAAGAAGCAGAGAAGGATCATTTCTGCCCATCAAGATGACTTGTAGTACATCACAAGAAACTGTGGTCATTATTTTAAAAAGCTCTTGGGCCAACGTTTCCTTGGACAATGCTGTACCCTTTTTGCTTTTCACCCACCAGGACCCAGGAACTCTGGCCGCAGAAGCCGTGTGAAATCCCAGCCAGAGCTCAGAGGACCCACCTCCACCTAATGCTGTGCGCGGAGAAGCATTCAGTGAGAGCAGCACCCCAGACACGATTTAGCTGTCAAAGTTGACATGGGCATTTTGCAGTTGGTTTACAGCTACGACTGAGGCAACCTGCCCCATGAGTTTAGTCAAGACTTAGTCCTTTCATGTAAGTAAAAGGTTACTAGAAAACAATCACGCAGTCAAAACCCTGTAATATTTAGTCTTAGTTTACTTTCTTCCATATCACAGAGCATCCTCCAAAAAGCCTTGATAAACACTGCCCTACAGTTGGCGAATTAACTAAACACCAACAGTTTTAGTCCATATTTACTTACTTACTAGACCTCCTGATGAAGCCAAGAGACTGGCAAATGACTTATCAGTATCTGCATTTATCTATTAACACCTACATTAAAACACGTACACGAAAGCTCTACTTCAACAGTGTTTACACCAGAAGTGCTCAAAACTCCACACACAACCTGAAGGTAGGCTGCACACAGCTCCCTCTTTCCAGCTACTCATCTATGTAGTCAAGAGATTCCCAATTACATTGTCCTGCAATTATCGGAGCAGTTACCAGAAGGGCTGGGGCTAGGATTGGAGCTGTGGTGGGACCTTCCAGACAGAAACGGGATCAGGGAGAGAAGCCAGCTGCTGGAAAGGTCTAGACACAGAAAAAGCTGGAAGAAAATGTTTTGAAAGGCTTTCCAAGGTTTGCCAGGCTGACAAGCTGGGGGCAATTAAGTGAAAAAGGACATTACGGAAGCTTGAAGCCATGACTTGAACAATCCCAAGATCAATAGAGCAAGTCCCTATTATAATTTCCTTTAAAGTCAGTGGAAAATTCTCCAAATACATGAAATATAAGTTCCATAGATTCTCTAAATTCTTAATTTCCTGGGACTTTTAAAGGATACATAACCTCTTATTTTAAAAGAAAAGATCAACTCAAAAAATTAATGAATTTAGGTAGAAAGGAAGGTACACGAAAGCTACTGGAGCTGCCTCTTAAGGCAGCTTTTCCTCCCGTCTTAGCCTGGCTAAATTTATGGTCCAATTTCAAAAATGGAGAGCAGAAACATATGTGAAAGCATGCCAGCAATTACTTCTCAGTGCAGTCATTGACTCCCTATGTAAATCAGAGGCTCACAGGTACAAGTGGCTTGGTCACAGCACTAAGGTATGTCACTGCCTGAGATACCACCCCTTGTGCTTGAAAGCTCCAATGCATCACCAGAAACAGCGGATCATGGAGTACACTCAGTGGTTTTGGAGCCCAGCCTGAGCCTCTTGCTTCTACAAGGGTCTCATCTCTACTACAAGGATGGAGCAATATTTTGTCCCGTGGGAGAGGGGTGAGCTCCTTGCAACAGAGACAGCTTCTCGCAGATGCCGAGCCCCTCTCCCCTACTCACCGCTCCCCCACTCCCTGCTCCCAGCCCGCAGGTAGAAAACCAGGTAGCTAAGAGGGTTTTTCCTGCAGTTCCTCCAAGTGCTTTGGCAGCTCAGAAACCATGTAAACAGCAGGGCAGATAATCAGAAAACTGACTCAGAGGGAAAAATCTCATGTCCTCCTGCCACTGAAGATAAACAACGCTGGTAAACAACAGTGGCTAGATAGCTGAGTGATAGGGTAGGACAATAAAATAAAGTATCTCGAGAGCAATAACGTTTACAATAATATAATTCTGAGCTACTGAAGTATACACAAACTAACCAGCGAGCAACATTATAAAAAATAAAGTGATATTAAATAATCTGTTCATCCTTTTTGTCACCTGCAACAAATTAGGCTTTCAATATGCAAAACATCTTCCTTCCAGAAAAACAAATGATCATGATTTCATTTAATTGTAATTTAATGAGGCATAATGTATTTTTTAAAGTGATATACACCAGGTGTGTGGTGAGGAAACCGGCCCAGCCAGACAAACCCTACTGTTTCTATTTTTGAGAAAACCCTAAAGCCAACCAGGGACTGTTTTCATTTCTGCAAATTATGTTTCTGCTGGAGGGGGTAAGGGAGGGAAACCCACAGCATTCGTACATTTTTTATAAAATTCCATTGGCTAAATTAGCTCATTCCGACTTACTTACATCTCACATATAAAAAAAAAAAATAAAAATTGGCAGTTTGCAGAGTAACCAACTCTGCAAACCTAAAAATAAGATCTTTGGGGACTAGAAAGTCTCAAACTGATTTTAAATAGCCAAACAGATCTTCTATACCAAAGACAGCTCAAGATACATTTTGGGACATACAGCTTGATAATATCTTTGCTTTTCCACTCCTGTGCATCATGTTTAAACCAGCCACTGAAGAGGCAACAGATGAAAAGTTTCATGTTCACACAGACAGTGCTCACCAACGAGGTGAGTGCTCACACTGAGACAAGGACACTGTGCGGGCACAGCTTGGTTTACCCTTGGAACTTGCACCATTTTTAAATTACACACTGGATTCATAACTGACTTTAAAAAAATAATACCAGTGGTGGAGAAAGGAGCACACGTCCAAGCAAAATACAAGACATTAGAGCTATTTAAGGTGGGAATAATTCTGACAGTGTTTTTTCAAATTAGCTGAAACGTAGTTCTTGAAGCCAGCACTGTCGGAAGGGGGTTGCTTTGCACTCATTCTAGGCAACCCTGTTTGTGAACTTATTTATTTTTCTTGTTTACAGGATTTCTGGAGGAAACAACCCAAACCTCATGGGCAAAGATCTCTTTTGAAGCAGCTTCCAAAGGACGATGCAGTGCAATGTAGAGCAAATGTTATCCAAACTGACTCCTACATCCACAGGACCAAATGACCAGACTTTGAGGTCAATATGAAGGCTTGACCAAAGCCCAAAGGCAGCCAGAGAATGCTATCTGCCTTCTTCCTAAAGGGCTTTGGCTCCAGTCAGGAAAGGGCATCAGTGAGATCTCAGTGGGCCAGCAAACTGCACTACCAGTGACCCAACACAGGACGGTTTTGCAACTAGAGCTTTTCAAAAGCAATCTGGATGGGGGTGAGGAGGTCATGCTGGAATACAGCCCAGACAGCGATGTCTGGGGGACAGAGGAGGATGAGGGCCATCAGGCAACAGGAGACTCACAAGCACCCGTATCACATCCGTTGACTTGGATGGGAGCTATGCTTTCCCCTGTACAGACCTAAGCAATGTGTCTATGACAGCCAGCACTAAGGTTAAAATGGTTCAAAACAGGTTTTGGACAACTGGAACACTGCTCAATAAAAAAAAAAATCAAACCCTTCTAATGTGCTAAACTTCAGGTTTTGTGTTCTGTATAAGGAGATTATATATATATGAAGGGCTAAAAAAGCATAAACATTTCTTTTTTTCATACTTTCAGTTTATTTGTGCCTCTCCATACTTCTTCAGCTACTGCCAAAAGCAACAGAGAAAATGCCGAAATACTAGAAAAATATTGTTCCTGTAGTATTTAAGGCTCCAAGCACTTGAAGTGCAGTACTTCTAACTGACAGTCTCAACAGAAAAACTACTCTGCTTCCCATAAGGTATAGATGAGACTGATCAGGGTCAGAAAATGTAGGATTTTATTCAAATTCAACATCTGAATCTTAAAGATCAGTGATGCAGACCTGTCCCTCTCAACATACTCTTCAGCAGGCAAGGCCTATTTCCAGCGTGGAAGGCAGCACTCCAGGAACCCCTGGCTAGCTACTCGTCCCTACTGAGCTACACTGGAATCATACCTTCTGTGTACAGTGACAAACTTGACTGTGTGTTGACCGCATTTTAAACTGTGGGCTACTTGCTGCTGAAAGCTAGAGGAGGCAGGTCAGCCCAGGGAGCTCTGCAGCAGAAGCACTAACTTCTCATAACCCTTCAAGGAAATAAAACATCTCCACCTGCTGTGTTTCTCTCACATCGAGGCAGGCTTTTACCATGACATTTCTTTGCCACTCTACATTTACTCCAGGTCCCACCTGCAGTGTTGTCATCTGGGCTGAATAAGATACATTCAACAATTCAAAAAATACTTCTCTTTGCCTTTAAGTACACAGCGCATGACAAGAACCTCTATATGAAGTACTTGTAGGCTTCTTAGGACTCAAGCTCCTTTTCAAACACTCGCCGCTTTGTTTCCATTCCCTTGCATCTCTTCCTAATTCCAGCTAGGATATGAAGCAGAAGAGCTGGAATTCTCTTAAGAACACTTATCCTGGCAACATGTCCAGCTTCAGGTAATGAGTGGTAAACTTGGAGTGGTTAGTCAAACCAAGCACCTTCATGTCATTCTGTCACTGCTTCCATCGGGCAAAACTGTGTTTGCACCCTGTTCCCCGACCAACCCAAAAGGAGCGATGCTACATTTGTGTGAGTTCATGTGAACTTCAGAACTCAAAGGACTTTGACTGGGAGACCAGCTGTCTCCCAGTACCCTTCAGTGCAGGCAGATGCATCCCATCAGTCCCTCACTCAGAAGAAATCTCCTGATCTCTAGATTCACTGCCTACAGACAGAGTATGAGCCTCATTCTTAAATTCATTTAACTAATGCTAAAATACATACATCTCAGGAGAGAGCTGCTAAGACACAAAGCATTTAGAGACTGATTTGAATAAAACTTATACAGGGTGCAACAATGACAATTTGATTTTTATTATTAAAAATGAAGTGTTTAAATCCTCAAAGAAAATGCCTTTATTGCATTAGTTTAATAAAGCCTCTTTTTTATTATGGGATCTCCTTTTATGAGCAAAGACGGGAGCTGAATGTGGATGCATGGGGAAAAGGAAGCAGAGAAAGACCGACCACCTGCAGTCACAAAGTGCCACCATTTATATGACATGCATGTCAAACCTTTGTACTGAAATATGCTGGAAAACGAGCAAGACACACAGCTCGTGCACACGCTGTATTTGCTTCCAAGGCTCTGGACTCCTGTGCATCAGCTGAGCAGGCAGCAGCCGCCTCCTACAAACACACATTCTGAAAGCCTGACTCACATGCTACTTAAGATCTTTTCATTCAGCCTATTGAATACAATTAAGTTAATTGAAACTGAAAATTTGGGCAGTGCAAAACCCACTGTTGGAACAAATATCCCATGTACCAAAAATCTGCAATTTATTAAATTAAGCACTTCCCTTACAGACTGCCTTCTTTCCTGTGAGTACAACAGAACGCTGCTTGTGCCACATTACACACAAGAATAAAACAAGCAGGCAGCATGAAAGGGTTTCATGCAATAAGAGAGAGTTTTCTATGGTGAAAAAAAAAAAACCAACAAAAAAATCTCCCCCAAACCAAAACCAGAACCCTCGCTAATTGAAAGTCTGTGCACAATGGGGCAGACACCATAGCGATGAATGCAGCATGACTGTCTCACTAGATAGCAGCAAAGAATTAAAGCTGCTTGTCTTCCTCTCACTTAAAGGGCAAATTATTTGCAAAAGGAATTCTGACGAGGCTCACAAGCAAGCAGAGGTGGAAGAGTAGTTATTTCAACAAACTGTATTTCTTAATCTTAAAGTCTCTTAGAGGACCCTTTTCTGATCCCACTTCAGTTTGGAGAATTTTGCCAAAGAAAGCAGAATTGGACATTAACGAGGAATCCCCATCCAGCTCCCCCCTTGCCTGCTCCTTACCAGCCTTACCAAACAGTTGCCTTATCAACCACACTCCTTCTGGCAGACCCCAGTCCCTCTATAACTGACTGGCAACACCTTCATACGCCACAGAAGCATAATTTCCCCTTCTCTTTGCAGGAGTCTGGACCTGCTCACAGTCACACCTCAAGCTGGAGCACCATCCAACATCGATCCTGTGTTTTCCTGCACCTCCACTCACTCCCACAGCCAAGGTGTGATTGCATCCCTGGAGCAAGATGGATCAGTTTGGTTTATTTCATCATAAGGCATGTAGAGTTTCATCCTCCCTGTGCTGCTGCTTCCTTTAATCCAAAGAGGTGCTGTTAGGCACCGGCTAAGTGAGCACGAGCCAAGGTAGGTAGTGGTGCCTTCCCATGTACAGGCTGGAAAGCCAGTGCTCTCACCCACACTACTCAGGGAGGGAGGGAGGGAGGGAGGGAGGGAGCAGTGCTCTTTGGGAAGAGAGTTACAAGCAGCCTGAACGTGACGGTGTTTTTATACAGCTCTCTTTGCATCTGGCACCACAACTGTTTCATTCAAAAAACCTCAGGTTCACGAATATTTCTAGTTTCCAAGGCTGTTTAGTAAAACAAGCACTGGCCACTCGCCCAAACATTTTACTAGTTTTGGCTATTATGTCAAAACATTGGCAAAAAAAAAAAAAAAGCTTTAAGAAAAGAGAAAAATATAAACAGAAACACTCATTCAGCCTATAGGCTTTGGAGTCCAGTGGGCACTCCTAGAGCGAGGCAGTTCACTGATTCAGTGATTCAGACTGTCTGGACTCTGACAAACAGCCTGACCAACTGTCCTGACTGTAGCTCCTTGAGCCCACAGCAAAGAAGGATGCTCAGTAAGCAGGTAGAGGAGGAAGAGTATGCAAAGCAGGATCCTCATGGCCTGGTTTTCCAGGTAGGATTTTAAATAGCACAGACTTAACTTCAGCACCTTCAGACTCCTAAAAAACTTTCCAGAGAAGGACAAGGTAAATGTAAGAAAGAATTTTCAGCCATTACCTTTCAAATAGTCCTTTTTTTTTTCTTCTGGAACCATTCCTCAATGTATTACAACCCACAATAAGCAGGCTTGGGTTATTGCAACTTTTTTGTTGCAACCCAAATGTTATATTGCACTACAGTACAAGAGGAAGATGGCACAAGGAGTCTTCCCTGAGAATGGTCATAATCCATCTGTGTATCCTCCTCCAAGAAGAAGTCCATAGCCCTGGTAACAGCTTTGGCCAGCGGCCCTCTTGTCCTGCCTCCCATTTAACAGCAGCTCTGCTGGCCAACCTGAAGGGTGCTCAGGCTTTTAGAGGCTACTAGTCACCTAGAAGTTATTCTGATTCAAAGATGATACATGCTTCAGCCAGGTACATATTTTTGGAGAACTCTGGCCAGCACTGAGAGCCCCTGTGATTTTACTGTGCTGTTTGAGACCAACAAGGGACAGCTGCTCCCCCTGCCCATTAAACCCTGCTCAGCCTCTGCAGTCTGTACCTAGCAGGCCCTTCCCTCACTCTGGACTTTCCAAAGCTTTTCCTCCTTTTGAAAATGTGCACAGGGCAATTCCAACTGTGAGGTGCACCTGCTCTGTCTCTGAATGCTGGGCTTCTCCTTTGGATTTATAGTTTTAATCAGTCTTTTCCTTGTTGTTTTTTACTGAAGATTGAATGGTTTTACACAAATCTAAAAGTGCCAAAGACTTACAGAAAGCAAAGCTTTCACTAATGACTGTTTTAATAGCAACTTCAGCTTACAGCTTGGCTGCATGTCAACTTGCTTTATGAAGATGACCTCCATTTAAAAATAAATATATCAGGTGTCACCATGTAACTCTCAAGTGTTTGATGGGCCTCATACAGCTCTCTGCCTTCCATTCAAACCCACTCACACTCTTGCATGCAGTCTTTAGGACCCAGACAAGGCTGCCTAGGTTTCCATTAGTGAGCTATTAGCTCATGGCAGCAGTCCGAACAAAGGGAACAAACTATTTCAGTAAACAACACATTCAAATCAAGGAGTCTGCAAATTTCCAGCTTACAGGGTCAGGGCAGAAGAGCTGCAAAAGGGAGCCAAGGGCAAGGATCTATGCAATGAAGAACTTGGGCACAAACTATGTAATTACACAAACAACTGAAATTCCTGCTCCAGCAAAACTGCTAATCACCTTAGTCATGGCAAGCTTTTTCCGCTCCCTTGATCCACTCTTCCTTGCATGAGCTGCTGGGCCCCTGGTTGCCTTGGGGGAGGGAAATGGTGGCCAGCAAAGAACTGGGTATAAACATCCCTCATGTGTTGTCCCCTCTGCCTGCACTGTACCAGTCCCAACAGGGCTCCTGGAACAGGGCAGAACAGCTCTGGCTCCGCTCCATGGGCTATACCATCTTCTCGAGAAGTCTGAACAGCGACTCACCGCAGTCCACAAGACAGGCCCATACCTGGAGTTAACAGCTGCAGTGCTGCCAGCTTCCTCCAAGAAGGAGGGCTACAACAAAGCCCTCTTAGCACTGCTGAGCAGGTTGTAGGCAACACCAGCTCTGACAAACACCTTACTGTGTGCCACCATTTTAAATGCTTTGAAGGCTGTGTAGGAATTTCCTACTCATCTGAAAGGGTGTCATTAAAACCACCTTCAATAACTGTATTGTCTCTGTGTCTGAGAACTCTTTCCTACATCTTCTGTTTGCTGATTCCACAGCAAGAAAATCGTGACACTGACTCTCTAAAGATAAACAAGAAGGGACAGAGGTTATTCCAAGAGATTTACTAAAAATCAGTCATACACACTTTGAGGGTTCTTCACACCCAGTTTCAAATAAATCTGAAAACACTTGCTTTGGAACTTTCTGCTTTGAAGAAAACTCTCGATGGCAAACACAGCTTGGACCAGCTCCTAGCCAAACACCCCGTGCAGCTCTTCTGTGCCCACAGCAGGTACAAAGAAGCTGCCGGACGTCCGGTCCCCGTCTCAGAGTGAGACCCCAGTGGGATTCACAAAGACTGAAGCACTGTTTTCATGTGCACAGACAACATGGCCATGGCTAGAAGCAACTTTAAGAGAAGACCTGGATGTTTCACAAACCATCCAATTACACCTCTCCTTCTTTTGACCCGCCTCACGTGCCCTTCCCACACACACATGCATACATACATGTGTCAGCCATTTGTTCCGATGGATTTAGCCTAGTTTGGATCAAAGCTTTCTCCCCTTCATTTAACAGATTTGCTCAGATGGAAGGTCTCAGGGGAGAAATAATGTTAGTAAGAGGGGTTTTTCAGCACTGAGTATGTAGGTCATTGGACTTTAAAATAAATTAGAGAATAGTTTATCTATTAAACAAGCCTCACAGTACATATTTCATGAAGCTATACTTAATTATAGGCTAATGTGCACCACAGAGCTACCATGAAGAAAGATTAAGCAGTGGCCCATAATGCAGTGATTAATACAGTTATTAGCTGGCTGGCATACAGCATCTATTATTTGGTACCATCAGGAGAAACAACAGACCTCCAGTTTCTAAGGCTGGTGCTTCCTGCAAAATGCAACAATTCCAAACACTCCCAGAGAGAAATACATGCCTCTCTGCACCTCCTGAGGAAAGAATCCTCGGAGGCAGCAGCGGGAAAGCAAGAAGGTGAGAGTAGACTTGAACTTCCACTCCAAGTGCCTTCTTCACTGTGGATATGTGGGAACATCCCCCATCTACTGTGCAGTGCATTTCTTCTTTATACTTTGAACAGTCTCTGATGCGAGAGGAGCTTGATTTGAGTTGGAATTAAAAGCTGAGGACAGGGAAGCATAAATAAGTACCTACACTCTCTTGCTACAGTGATGGCTCTTAGGGACATGTGGCACTCTATCTAAGATTCTATATTAAAGCCCTGTAGACTAATGAAACACAGCAGTGAGAGGAGCAAATCTTATGGATGTTTAAAACTTGCCTGTTCTGGAATCTGTATAGCACTGTACAGTACATGCTACTTATGATGGAGGGCTAAAAAGTAGGTAATTTCTTTCCTTTTGTATAGAACTACATGCTTCGTATCTGGTAATGAAGCAATCAAAATCAGGGAAGATTTGTTTTTTGTTGTGGGTTTGTGGTTTTTTTTTTAAGAAAAGCTACAGAAGATATTGCACTCTAAGATAAATGTCAGAATTACAGATCAATGTCTGAATTACAGACCCTATTTTATCAACTGGACTGAAATGTAAACTGGTCAGAGGACAGAGCATCACACCCCACTTCCAGGTACAGCCCTGCCCAGGAAAGGTGCTTGGCACCTTCTCGAAGGGCATTGCCATGGTGTGTCAGGAAGTGAGCCCTGCCTGCATGGTTAGACACCTGGTGTCCTAAATCATACAGGACATTTGAAAACACCATCAGATGTGACTGGCCCACAGGCACACTGCCAGGAGCTACTGAAGCTGTGGAGAAGAAGCCACATTTCACCCAAAGACCTATTTAATGTTCTAAAATCAACAGAACTATGCCAGGACACAGAAGGAGGTGTAAAAATAGAAAACACCCCCCTCGCCCACCCGCCCCCAACTCCAAACCGTGAAGCAGATGATTTAGTCCCAGTTTCAGATTATCCATCAGGAGCGTGGCACCGTCCCTACCAGAGCTGCTGTAACCGCCACGGGCAGGTGTGACACTGTGCCGCTGCGGGGCAGAGGCCGGAGCAGTCTCTCTCACAAGCCTGCCTTCTCCCTCCTGTTCTGGGAGGTCAGGACACAATGTTCAGTCAGCTGTATGCGAGGCTTGGGGTTTCCTAGACTCACATAATCAAAACCCCGCCTCCTGTTAAACACTACAGCAGACCTGTCGATTTAAAACACAAGTTGTACGACAGCTCTCTCGCTGGGGAATGAGCTTTTGGTTTAATGGCAGATGTGGGCATTACCAAGCAGCACCCCCAATCTGGCTAAAGCTCCATGTGCAGTGACAGTGGCAAAACCCTCGCTGGCAACGTTACTGCTGACCTCCTGCTCAAGTTCAGAATATGTCATTCTGTCGATACCATCTACCTTGATTATACCAGGCTTTACATACAATGGGTTATGATCCCAAAGGGATGAAAAGCTTTTCCAAATTAAAAGCGGCATTTTAAAGAGGAAATACTCATACATTCCTATGTAGTTTTCATTTGATATCCTCAAGGCTAACCCCAGAACTCACAGTCACGTTGATTGGAAGTGAATGTTTTTTCTGAGTGCAGCCATCTTATGAATTTAATGGAAGAAGGGAAGTAATAAAAATGTGCTCCATACTTTAATTAGTTCCCTCATAACATGGCATTTCCAAAATGGCAGTGCCAAAGAAAATCATTAATCCAGGAGAACAGACAAAGGCACTCTATGGGGCAAGGGACAGACCTGCAGGAGACACACACATACACCCTTTTTTCCTCTTGCTGGTGAAGCTAACCCCAAAGACCAACTCCAATGGCACGAAACAAATTTGTACCAATATTAAATATTAAGCCAATTTCCATTTCTTTAGTCTTGCAACAGAGCATCCCAACTGAGAGATCATACTTTGTATGCCTTGAATTGGGCAGCAGGACAAATGTAAACGGTCTGTCTTTCTGAACACACATTGGCCCTGGGTACTCCAGGTGCAAGGCTTAACCTGATGCCATCACAAATCATTCCAACATCGGCATTTCACCAGGTGAGTAAGAAAACCTGTGTCAGATGTCTGAAAGCAAACACAATCAGCTACAAGTGTCAGACATCTCTCTCAGTTGTACCACAGGAAGGAACTGAGTAAGTGACAGAAGCCCTAAGACACCTCTGACTCTCATGCCTCTGTTACCTCTTCCTGGCCATCAGGCAGGGGCAGTTTCTAACCACAGTGAGAGACTCCGGGAAGAACTCACATGAGCAGAATTACTGCTAGAGAGCAAAGCTCAGGGAATTGCACAGAAGTGACCAAATGCAAATCCTCATCTGTCCCAGGAAAAAACACACTTGTTCAATCCTGACAAAGAGACTGTGAGGAAAAAATAGAGGGTGGCTTGACCTGTTTCTCTGACACACCTCCTGCTTTGATCTGCAACAACCATCCAGCCCCACAAGAGTGACAACTTTGCCCCATCACCACTTCTTGGTTATAGAACAGAAATTGGTACCTGTGTGCGGTTGAATGCTACTCTTGCAAAGACAGCCTGAGACACGCTGGCTCTCTTCAGCTCATCTCTGACTTGCTGGTAAATATCTGGAGAGACTTCCACCGATGAATTTGATGGCTCCGGTTTGACAGCTCTAGGGATGGGTGGATGATTCAAGAATTGCTGGTTGATCGCTTGTGGGTGCTGGTGAGCCAGTAGCCGGCTGACAGCAATCTGTTGGTTTATCAGATGGGCCATTGCTATCTGCTGCCTCACCAGTTGTGGACTGAGCTGAGGAGACAGGAGCCCAGGGTTTATCATTGTCTGCATCGCTGGCACTTGGTTTCGGATTGGAGTACTGTGATGAATTTGGCCATGAGGAGACTGATCGTTACTTTTTCCCAAGGTTGCCAGCTGGTTGATATTTGGTAAGTGCATGGGACGTTGACCAAGAACACAATAGTCTGAAAGGTTTTCTCTTTCCACTCTTTCCACTGTTAAAAAAGAAAAATTTGTTTGCTGTCAGTTTGCATTTGCAAGAGGACTGTTAGGGTAAGGGTTGCTGCAGGGGACTGTACACAAGAGCACCGGCTTTAGTTTACATATCTACACTTGTGTAAGAGCTTCACAGAAACATAAGCAAAAGCAGCACAAAGTAAAAGCAACAACAATCATCAAAATCTTTGGACTCCTCGGGTGTCACCCACTGCTCAGGAAGCACCTTATCACCCTGGTAGCAGGTATCCTTTCCTGCCTTATTTCCTAAAGAAACAAACTAGGACTTTTCCACTTACATTTTTACCAACTTTTGATGCGTCACAGCAAACTGAGTGACTTTTAAATGGGGTGTATGTTTCAGAATCACTGGCAGCAAGGCGAAGGAAAGAAACCCAAATGAGCATTCATGCAAGTAAACCCGACAGAAGCCAGACCGTTCCCTGCGCAGCTCATGGAGCAGCTTCTCATTACAGACAGCACCTATCACCTCTCCTGACAGACACTCTGCTTTGCCTTGGGTGCAGGTAAAGCCATCCGGTACGATCAACGCACCCAGGTGCACCACAGCAGCGCTGTGTTGCTCGTGTGAAAGCACGCTACAAACCCATCGATCTGCGCGCCAGAAAACGCTAAAGCAAAGTTCCTATGCCCACATCCTCCTCGCCATGCGTCTGCCCTGGAAGCCTAAGGCACATCTGCAGGAACACCCTCTTAAGAGAAAGTGGCTCCACTCCCTTCAAAGAAACGGCTTAGGATAACAAAGACCTGAGACCCCTCAGTGACACCATGATACTAAAAATGAAACACTATACACAAAACACACATACCATAATTTGATATATGTATATATAGCATCTCTTTTAAATATCTTATGTCAGCAGTATCGCAGTATCACAGAATCACAGAATGTTAAAAGTTGGAAGGGACCTCGAAATATCATCCAGTCCACCCCCCCCCGCCTGAGCAGGATCACCTAGATTAGATCACACAGGAAAGCATCCAGATTGGTCTTCAATGTCTCCAGAGGGGACTCCACAACCTCTCTGGGCAGCCTGTTCCAGTGATCCATCACTCCCATGGTGAAAAAGTTCTTCCTTATATTAAGATGGAACTTTCTATGTTCCAGCTTGGAACCATTTCTCCTTGGCCGATCACTGGCCAAAACCGAGAAGAGCCTGCATCCATGATCCTGACACTCACCCTTAACATATTTATAGACATTAATGAGGTCACCCCTCAGTCTCATCTTCTCCAAGCTAAAGAGACCCAGCTCCCTCTGCCTTTCTTCATAAGGAAAATGTTCTCCTTTAATCATCTTGGTGGCCCTGCACTGGACTCTAACAAAGGGTTCTATGCCCTTCCTGAACTGAGGGGCCCAGAACTGGATACTTCAGGTGCAGTCTCACCAGCGCAGACTAGAGAGGGTGAAGGACCTCTCTTGAGCTACTAGCCACTACCTTTCTAATACACCTTAAGATGTCACTGGCCTTCCTGGCCACAAGAGCACATTGCTGGTGAGGTCATCTTGCTGTCCACCAGGACACCCAGATCCCTCTCACCCACACTGCTCTCCAACAGGCCAGTCCCCAACCTGTACTGGTACTTGGGGCTGTTGCTCCCTAGATGCAATACCCTACACTTGCCCTTGTTAAATGTCATTAAATGTCTCCCTGCTCAGCTCTCCAGCCCGTCTGAATCTTGTTGAATGGCAGCACAACCTTCTGGTGTCTTCTCACCTAACTGAAAAACTAAACACACATACTAAAAAACTAAATTTCCTCTAAAGATAGCATTTGAAAAAAGAAATTAAGTTTTAAAAGTATGAAAATGTGTTACTTAGGTAATTTTAAGCAATCTGAAGTGTTTTTACAGTATGGCAGAGATTCCTTAAACCTCACTAGATGCAACTGGACCGGCAGTTCTCTGTATCACTCTGATACAAAAGCATTCAGGGACACACAGAAATCCGCCAAAAAACTACTGCCTTGACCCTGTGCTGCTCCCAGCAAGTAACAAGATAGGATTTAATTCAGAAATGCCGTAATACTATTATAACTCCTGTAATGATTAACAAAGGTACAAGGCTTTAAACTCCTTTTAAAAACCTAATCTATATAAAGCCTTGAAGATTTACATAGTTAATACTCAGGATGACAGTTTACTGCTGACTTTCTCTGTTTCCTTCTAAATAGAAAGACAGCTCTTTTCACCTTCCAGAGTTAATTGCAGATAGAGAGGGCTGAATTCACACTGGGGAGGGAGTCATGCCCTCAACATGCACCAACACACACAGTTACTATCTTTAGAGCTGCTGTCCCCGAACATCACAAGTACTTGATTTTACAACTAGGTGAATTGGTACCCAGGATTTTCTTGTAAGAAATTTTAATTCACTCTTCCCACTCATTTAAAAGAAAAAACCCACACCATCTTTAACCTTCTATAAAATAATTGCTTAAAAAAACCTTCTGAAGTTAAGATGAAGCATTTCTAAGGAAATTATTAACTCATTTTTTCCAGAAAAGTCAATGTTTTAACCCAACCAATTTTTTAAATAAGTGCTTATTTATTGCAGTATATTTCAACGATGAAATGCAGTGCAGTACACGCAATGCACAAACACTACTGTCAGCAACTGACCGCTTTGCTAGTTACTTGCAGCCTGCCAAAGACCTAATACAGTATTTCAGTTTGCTGAAACTCTTTGAAAATCCTTCAGATGCTGCTCCTCATGATGTCATAGGGCTCCCTGAACACCAGGTACAGAAGGCTCTATACCCATAGTGCTCTGGGAGCAGACACGCAATCGATGTGGAGTATGACACAGGAGCAGTGTTAATAATACCAGGGACAGACAACATCGACACAGAGATGTCATGCGTGGGCAGAGGAGCGGGAAGCGGGGCTGCTTTATCACAGCCCCAGACCACATTCTGTGTCCTGGGCAATCCAGAGCCCACGTAGCTGTGCCAACTAGTGCCTCTTCAGCCTCTCTGTGGCGAGCTGGCACCTGAGTCATGCCGTTAAATACACACCACCGCCAGCACAACCAAATGCAATTATATTTCAAAGGTGCAGTAGCTACTTTGCAATGAGGAATTAATCTGATGTAAATACAATAAAGATGTTGCTCAGTGTACATTAAATACTCGGGGCATCCTGCTGAAAGAAAATACACTAAGAACTACTTTTGGTCTTCATCTGTACCCCTGAAGAGTCCTTCTACTAGGAGTTTCAGAAGAGCTGAAGTAAGTTCCAAACTATTTTGTAGTTTCACAAACACACAGAGAATAAGTCACTGAAACCAACAAATTACTACTTGTTAGAACACAGAAACAGTAACCAAGTGTTTTTGAAAACTTAGTGAGAAATAAATATAAATAACATTCACTTTCTGAGCTGAACCACATTTGCCAAGTTTCCACCCACTCCTGACTTTTGTGCCAAGTTATAAACCCCTATAAAAATAAAGTTTAAGATGAAAAGGCTTCCAGGCTGTTAATCTCTGCAGTGCTACTTGGAATTACAATTACACAGAGACATCACCTGACCTGCTTCCCTAGGTGTATTTTTCCCTTATTATCACTTTCCTTTTTCGATCACATTAGACTATATAGCCATGCATACAGTCCTAATAAACAAACCAGATTCTAGTCACTTCAACCACTTCAATAATAAAAGGTTACCATTAACAGTTACGCTGGATGGAAAAAATGTGCATTACTCAACTCCTCAAGACTCTTTCCTTCTCCAACACATTGCCTGTATCAGATTCCCTGTTCTTCTTTGGTAACTATGGACTGGTTGGGCTCTGAGGGGCTGGACAGGAGTGAGCCTGCAACGGGCCCATGGTGGAGACTGGCACTGCCCTGGAAGACATGCCAGATTGCCAGCAATGCTTGAAGAAAAAAGGCACACGGGAGCCACAAAGCTGCTGTGACACCAGTGCTCTGCCTCAGATCTTCTTGAGACAGGGTCTTCCATTTGTAGCCTCCATTTTCCAAGTTCCTACCCCGTTACAGAATTCCCTTATCCTTCTCTTGTTTGCTATTGCTCCAGTCAAATCCAGGATATAATTATAGCTCTTACAGTCCTCTGCAAACTGACTGGTACTTGAATACATTGGAATACTAAGCAGCGAAGACAAAGCAGCAGGACCTTAAACTGGGAAGAAAGGGAAGGGCTCCATGGATGTGTGTCTGCATTCAAGTACTACCAGCAGCCCTCCTCTGCCAGTGACACCCATGCTCACACCCACCTCCACCTGTGGTGTGACCATAGAAGAAGATGTGCTAGGGTTTTCCTCTTCTCCCTGCACCACACTGCCTGGTACACGACTCTGCAGCTCTTTGCTGAAGAGCTCTTTCTAACCAAGTACAGTGCTACTGCCGTGGTTCAGAGCCGCCCACCCTTGTGGAGCCATACAACACGTAAGCAGATTCAGGGTGTCTGGACAACAAGTATGGCCCCTCATTTTCCTACATCCACCTACATGTCACTACCTCTACAAGACAATGAGAAACCAACATAATCCCCAGGAGCAGCAAATTTCATATTTCAATGTTCCTTTCTCTCTTATAATGATCACCACGTGTGTCAATGTATTTCAACTCCATACTGAGTTAGAAACTTCCTGGAGACAGCACCAAAGCAATCCAGTGCACCTTTCCCCTGTGTGACGCTCTTAACCTCTACCCAAATCTTCCTTGCACAGACAAGCAGCTGACAGAGTCCACAGCACAATAGCTTGGGGTGGTCCGCATGCAATTTTCCATTTGAAGTAAAACCAGCTCAGAAGATTTAAAATAAGATTTATTCCTTCACCTTCCCTTCCCTTCACCCTTTATTTTCACCGAGTTGTTAATAGGAACATTCTGACCAACAGCCTTGGGGACATTTAGGGCTTATGAGTGGCACTGACAGCACTGGAAACCAAATTCCTGTGCACAATAACAGATGTGGCAGGGAGAGCAAGAGCGTAACACATCTCCCAGCACTGCACCACAGCGGGGGAACAGAGGACCTGCCAGCACCCATGACCCACAAGTCCCAAACTTTTCAGTCCCACAGGCATCCAGGCACTTTGCCCCAGAGTAGGTAGGGGCTGGTAGAGAAATGTTTTGTAATAAGTTACTAGCCGGCAGAATTGCCATGCTTCAATTGTGGCAGGATGTCACCACCCAGGGCTGCTCTCCAGTGCTTCAGAGTTTGCTTCTTTGTTTTATCTATTGTTTAAAACCTGGTGAACATAAAAGCCATTACCAGCAGTGGTCATGGCCATGCAGGGAGAGGTCTGTGAACTGCAGTTTGTCCTGGACTCAGCCTGAGATAGAAAGGTTCCCACAATTTCTCCTGGCTTACCACCATACTACTCACTGGAGCAAGACTTGAACTTTGAAGCTGTGCTTGGGGGACAAAGCACGCTCTGTCACGGTACCACCCTCGGCCTCAGAGAGTCAGGGCAGCTACACTACACCCGGAGGGTGCCCTCTTGCTTACACTATGGAATTATGAACTACCACTTTGTAAATAACAGAACCACTCCAGAGCACAGGAGGTGCTTTTAAAGTGGTAATTCCATATCTTTTAATCTACAATTAGGATAATTACTTATTTCTTTTAATCACAGACCGCTCAACCACTTCAGTGCAAAGGGCTCGTCTGAGGAGTTTTATTTTCATTCACCATCTAATCTTCGTATTCACCCAAAGTCATTCACGACTTCATTCACTATCTGATCTCTGCCTGGGCCATTTGTTCCCACAGTCAGGACTGGAGAAGCAGCAGGTTGACTGGAGAGGCAGACTTGATAAAGAGT
The DNA here is from genome assembly GCA_013399135.1 of Heliornis fulica. Classification (NCBI taxonomy): domain Eukaryota; kingdom Metazoa; phylum Chordata; class Aves; order Gruiformes; family Heliornithidae; genus Heliornis; species Heliornis fulica. Next base: position 69,966 of record VXBZ01008436.1, on the reverse strand, counting down.
TGTAGCTTTTAAAAGCTTTTCCTTCCTCCACTCCTGCAGGATAGCACATAACCTCGAAATAGCCACAGAGCACATGCAGAAACTGTTTGGCCTCTGGCTGTGGGTAGCAGAGGCCTTTGTCTTAATGGAAAACAGACAGGAAAGGCCATTGTCTGCAAATCGTTCAGTTGCCACCAAAGCACAAATCACTAGGTCTCTATTGAGAAGAAGCATCACTAGCAGCAGGCCTTTGATCAGTATCAGTTTCAGGTGAGCTGAGCAGAGTGTACTAACATTACTAACTCTCTCCGTGCAGCTGACCTGCCCCTTCCCTTGCCCTAGAGATGAGATCCAAGGCATCCCTTGGGATACAGAGATGTTAACATGTTTCCTGTCAGTTCTGCTTAAACACAGTACCTTGCATTCTCCCAATGGGCCATCCCTGGGCTGCACTGCTTCCAAAGACGCTTGTCAGAAGAGAAGAATTTAACCCATGATCTTATTTTTAGATTACTTTTGGGTTACTGTACAGGTCAAGAGAACACAGAGAGGTCTGAACTCAGTTCTTCATAATCATGTTGTTTGTAGACAGGAGATGCCAGATCCATCTCGCAGAGAAAAACATTACCTGAAGGTGCTTTAGAGACCACATGGTCTAATCCCTGAATATTGGTGAGGTGAAATGGAACAGGAGAAGCAGCAGACAGTAGATGGACTGATGATCTCATGTGATACAAAATTATCTTTCCTGCCAAACTACTGTGGCAGCAGTCTGTCCTGTTACTGAAGTACTAAACTTTCATGGGCATCTCAAGAGGGATGTGCCAACCTCCAGTTGATTGTGCAATCCCTCCACATCCCTTTCCGACTCATAGCATCAGAAATGCTGACAGCAACAAGACAGAGCACAAACAATGGCAGATTTATGAACTCTTCAGATACCCTGAGCGATCACAATTCAGTTCTGCCCTCTGAGTTCTGTATTGCATGAAATCCACCCAGGCACAGACAGCCACACTGCAGGCTTTCACACCAGGAAACTTACTCCTGGACCTAAGCTTCAGGTCTTCCTCTCCTGCCAATCTTACCTTCACTATTGCTTACCTCCTAAAAATTCTCTTCCTTCTGAGCTAACACGTTGTTTGGCAGCACATACTTATTTCTTTAATTTGAAAGAAAATTCATTTTGAGATTCTGCCAGTTAGAAGTGTTTGCTTCTCAAAAATGAGTAAGACTGCTCTTTACTAAGAATTCAAAAGTGGCTGGACAGAAATCCCAGCCTCAGCGCAAAACTGGTCCTCACGGCAAAAAGAGCTGTGCTTGAAACAAGAGACATTTTAAACATCCCATGAAGCTGAGAGATGTTATTTGGACAGATTTGGTCAGCATCTCTTAATTAAAGGCATAATGTCCCTGCACGGCAGGGACAGGACACAGGACAGTGGCTGGGCAGCTTCTCTACAGAAAGGTTTCCAACCTCTGTCATCCTGACGTACATCCCCTAAAGCAGCAACGGCTGCAGCTGCAGCCACACACACACGCTCAAGAGACGGCATCCAGCTATGGGCACATATCCTTCAGCCACCACTCTTCCACTAGAAAGACAGAGCCACTGAAAGCTGCATTTCATATTATATGCATTTACTGTAGAGAAAAGTTAAGCTTAAGTTAAAACAAACAAACAAAAAAAACCCAAACAAAACCCCAAAGAGTGTGTTTTATTTCCTCTCCTCTTTCGTGAGAGGAATAGCCAAGAGGGCCACAACTCATAGAGCTCCTGGAACTGCTGCAGTGGATAAATTGTTTCTTAACAATACACACAACACAAATCCCCCAAATGGCACTTAACATCAGGGACAACGCTGGAATGCAAAATGCGAATGTGGGTGTGGAAAACAGCAGCCAAGGGGTCTCTAACTCTTGCTGAATCTTGACAACTTCAAACTTGTATTTAAAGAGGGAAGCCACTTCTTCCCCATGACCAATGCAGACCAGTGAACTACTTTCCTCATAAAATAACAGAGCAGACCACAGACTAAGAGGATGTATCTGAGTCAGAGATGAGTTTCAGGTCATGTATGTAATCTAGATGCTGAAAAGCTTGCCTGAGAATGATTTTATTTTCTTTCCTTTTTCCTTAAAAAAAGTGAGGAAAAGCTCTATTTTTAGTGAAATAAATATATAGTTAGAAGTGGGACAGTAAGCCAAGGAAAAATTACAGTAATGTCAAGAGCCACCGAGCTGACCTGAATGACCCTAAACTGGTTCAGTGCCAGAGCCACAACTAACATCCAAACAAGACATGGAAAGATGTCTTCTTAAATAAACTTAACATTTCTGCTTTAATCTATTAGTTAGAAAAGCAAAAGGTCAAGATCTATAAATGCATACATATAAACATAGATATATACATTTATATATATATTTATAAAGCTCTCTATTTACATAGGTATATATATACACCACATGCATGTATCAATAAATGTGATTTTTTTTTTCAAAATCAAAAACACGGCTTGGGGAAGATCTGGTTTGCCTTTTCATGAGGCTTCCACAACATCTGCTTCAGAGACACAATTAAAAGCTATTCCTCAAAGCACATAATGACAATTTTTCCCAGACTTGCACTGACATTATTACTGCACGGCAGTCATAGGTTCCTTCAGCCCAGAAATCAGAAAGCTGGGAACCCTTCTGAATCCTGTTTCTAACCTCTCTCAGCCTACAGCAGCCTCTAGAATACACTGTATAGAAAGCAGATTGCTCTGTCTATCCGTTATGGGAAGTAAGCAAACATACTTTCAGGAATAAAACAGCACACAAACAACTAATCAGTAATACTGGAAAAAGCAAAGAGCAGCCAAAGCAGATTCACAATTTAAGGAAGCTATGAAAGCTTTTTCTTATGCTCCTCATCTGCTGAAACAGAAGTAACTGAGCCCTCCTCCTTTAAACTGAAGAGCCTCATCATTCCATAAAGACTTTGAGACAGCCACAGTCTCAAACTCACATCCACATAAGCTATATTTTGACAGTCATTGATGGCAGGAGCAAAGATGAAACGTTCTTAATACACAAAGAAAATATGTCTTCTTTTTTTTTAAGTTAAAAATGTATGTATTTCTCCCCTCTGCCTTCCTTAATTCCTCCTACCAAGCTAATCTGTGTTATCAGGCAAAAGAAAAACTTCACACCAGTTAAGAGTGTCAGTTGTGAAAGAAATTTGATACAGTGATAGTCCTCTTGATAAAAATAGAAAGCATGACACTTTCAAGTGAAATATCTATTGAGAGATAGAGCTAAAAAATATTTGAAATGCTACAAACCCAAACCACTGGGTAGTGAGTAGGTAACTGGTAAAAGCTTATCACTTGAAAGCGATCTGAGTTGCATGGCAAAGTTCTGAGATATTTCTCTCCATATAGAGTTTATAGATGCAGTTATATATGTATATAGTTATGTATATGTTTATAGTCACTTTCAAAGTTTTACTTTTATTTCTGTATCCATTTTTAAAATCTAATTAAGAATCAACGCAAGCCTTTTCAACAATTATCCAAGTCCTGAATTTCAACAATGTTGAATACCTTCTCCCAGCTTCAACGAGTTCAGCACCTAGAGGAACCAGAAGAGTGGTACTCGGATTAAGAGAGACTGGGCAGGAGAAAGGCAGCTTGAGAGCTCCTGCGCTAAGCCCCTGCTGTGCATCAATTAATATGGCACCTTATCAAAAAGGGGGAACTTCGATTCATTATTCAAGTAGGTTTAAACACAATTAAACCCCGATACATACAGACACCTGTACTGAAATGCCTTGCAGCCCTCAAAAGGAAGAAAAAATTTAAAAGTAAATAATTAAAAAACACATAGTAAACTTAAGTTCATTCATGGTGCATACCGAATTGCAATACAAACTAGATAGCTTAATTACCACCCCAAATACAGACACCCATGAGGGGAAGAGACAGTTCAAAGAACTGCCAGCGTTTTGCCTCCCAACTACTGCCCATTTTCTATCAGAGCTGTGTTAATACAAGCTCTCCTTCCAATATCTGTGTGTCCCAAGGAGACTGGAAAGAGCAGGCAAGGGCTTACAAACGCACTCATCTCCCTACGTGCATCCCAAGCAGTAGGCTCCAATCGAGGGGCAGGTAAAAAGCCTCTATCCCCACTGCAGCCAAGTCCCAAGTCTGTGTACTAACTCTCGTGCCGCTGAGCAAACTGTGAATGTCTTAAAACCTTAAGGGGCTGTGCTGGGGTGGGAGAGAAAATGCAAGCAGGATTTTATGCTAGCATCGTCTTGAAACAAGACAAAATTACCACACTGAGCTGAACTAACTGAAAACTTTTTATAAATTACAAGCATAAATAGTTTAGCTGTCTTTTTGGTGAGTTCAACAGAATGCCCACTGAGAATGTTTACTTGAGATTTGATACAATTCCATTTGTGTACAGCTTTTACATCTGTTGCTAATGATATCAAACTATTGATTGTTCACTTTCTTATATTTATTTAAACATTAGCTTCATACTCAGCAACCTGATGCTTTGCTTTTTCTTTTTTCCAGAGAACTTTTTATTTTTACCTGGCTTCAGTTGTAATTACTTTGATCTTCCAGAGTATTTAAGTATTTTACTGTTTATTTATTTCTATGAAAGAGGAAAAAAGTTTGACCTAGGAGATCTGTATGTGGCAATTTGTAACAGAATCACATAGCTTATGTTTAGGAAATCATGGTTTTGATTAAGAAGCAACCATTTAGTTCCCACTGTTTTATTAAAACAGACATTAGCAGATAATAGGAAACACATTTAACACTGTAGGCTGCATTTAGTTTGCAATGTCAATAAAGTTATTTTGAAGCCCCCTTCCTATTTTGCGTTTAACACAGCTCATGTTTTTTGCTTTTACTTTCTACCAACCAGCTCTAGAGCTACATGTGGACATTGGTGCTGGTCTAAGGACTATAAATCACATTTTTTCCCAATCTATCCAGACTACACCCCAAAATATTATTGCTGCATCATCCATCCATCATAATGGAAACCCTAAGTCCTTTTTTTACATTATTAAAGGACTGTGTGATGACTGAAGCATGTAACTCAGGTCACTGATTTCACATATGAACTAAGCTGTCCTGTAGGAATGTCTGGCTGCAGGAAAGAAACAAAACATGAAAACAGAGACACTGAGAAACTGAAACCTCCCGAAGAAGTGCAGAAGTCTTCCTGTTTTCAGGGGGTTTAGATTACTGCCCCGAAGTTGCGTGACTGTTTATTCTCCATGCACCACCGTACCTGCCATAGACTTTGTTTTCTCTCCCACTCGTATGGTTGATGAATCAACACTACTTGAACTGCTTTATAGCAGCTTGTGTTTACTTCACACATACCTTAACCTTCCCTTTTTCTCCTCCTACTAACTCATACACTTCCAAACAGCAACGACTGGCTGTGTCTCTTTGAATAGCACTGATGCAGAGTTATCTGGCAAACTCTTCAGTTTTGGATCCTTGACCTCTTGATTGAGGTCTCATTCTGCTTTTACTGCACTTAACAATTTAACTGTGCACTTACTAGGTAAAAAAAAAAGTAAGAGCTTAAAGAATTCAATGCTTTAAGCATGGGAGAAAGTGGAAGATAGCAGTGAGCTAGAAACACTCAGAAGCCATAGTGGCATCTCTACAGTTAAGAACACTACAGTTAAGGGCTTCTAGTGCCTCTGCAACTGGCACCCTTGCCCAGTTTGGAAAAAAAGAAAAAAAAAGAAAGGGGGAAAAAAAAAAATCCCCTCTCTGTTCTTCTAGAATGTCAAGTAAAAGAGAACGGTGATGACCTTGAAGCTGTTTGATTCCTTTGATTGTTTTTTAACCAAGAGGATATATTAGAGCTCTTCAAATAAAATTCTTTTATTAAGAGACATCATTTAAAGAAAAGAAACACTTCTGAATCACACAATGGCAATTTAGACAGAGAAGAAACTATCCAGTTTATATGGTGTATGGGTAACCATGTACTAGAATGTCTGATCGACATTTTTACTAATCACTTTACTAAATCATTTTAATAGGTGAAAACCAACACTTCCACTTCCACAGCTACACTGTTACCCCACTTCTGCCTGAACAATCTTCCTTCTAGACAGAAATAAAATGTTACCAGAAAACACTTTTTTTCCCCTCCCCCCAGCAAAAATCTAATCACCACATAGGCCAAGCCTGAGCATCTTACAGGTATACTCTGCACAAGCCAGGCATGCAGAGAAGAAACAGATGCCTCAGAACTCGTTCTGGTATTATATGTGATTTTGTTTCATGTATTCCTAACTCAAGCAACAGACTCTTTATGGTATTATTATGCAGATTTCTAGTCCGTCCTATGGAAACTAAACAAGCAACCTTTCACAGCTCAAGTATGTCAGCCTTTTAAGAGGAAAAAAAAGACAGCAGACTCTTTTTGAAAGATGCTAATCTTCATGAGACTAAAAATACAAGGGCTTCTCAAGAAGGACAGGACATCACCTTATTTATGCATAATACTTGTGAATCCTGTTATGATTTTCCTGGGCACTGAATGGATCACAACATAAATGGACTATGTCTTCTATCAGTCAACGAATCTTACCTTCAGTGGTGTTACAGAGAGAAAAACTATGAAAAACCCAATCACACAGTAAAGCTAATCTCCATGGCTGACAGACATTTGGGGAGCCAGTTCGTACTGTGGAAAAGCTTTTGACTATACCTGAACTCCTGGGCAGAGACCTACCAAAACAAATGGTCCACTATGTACGCAAGTCCCTTTCTGAATGAAGGGATGTAAAAAGAGAACTACATATAACAGCTGCTTGTCACACAACCTCATTTCCTATTAAAAGGTGATCAGAAATTTCAGTGGTGAGAGTGAGATTAACTTAAGAAGAGTAATTTTACTGCCTCAGGCATTCACTGCTAACACAATTCCACTGTAGGAAAAATACAAACAATGGGCTATTTCCACCTTAGCTTCAGTGGGTGCAGTACCTGGTTATTTAGCAAACCCTCCTAACCATCAGGTATTAAATGCACCAGTGGTACCAATTCCACAGGGTAGGAATGCCAGTACACTCAATGTTACCAAGAACAGAGAGCAAGGGCATGTGTAACTTACACAGTTTTCTAGCTTTCATGAGTAAAAGGCCACTAGGTAATTTACACAGCAATTTAACTTTTAAATCCAGAGCTACTAGAACTTCTTTTTTTCCCCAAAAAACGTTTTAGTTTAATTCAAAACACAGCTGACCTTTCAGCACAGCTAAATGGGATATTTTAAACATGTTGTAAGTGGTCTGTGTTTTCCCGCCAGCCTTGTTTGTAAAGTATCAAATTTAAATGTGCTATGACTGTGCCCTCTTTGTAGACAAATTCACTAATATTATTGTAGCTTATTATCACTTTTACTTAAAGCAAATAATCTCAAACTGTCAGCAGAAGTCCAAGAACTCAGAAAGTTGCAAAAGAAAAAAAAATTCAATTTACCTTTAATCTTCTTGTACTTTTTGTACCATCTCCCAAACTCCTGGCACTTGGTTGCTGACACATTGGCATAGTATGTGCTATTTACAATGGATGAAATCATACTCTGGAAGTACAGAAAGACAGACAAAATAATGTTTTAAAATACCTCGCACAATTACAAATCTTTTCCACGGACACTGAATTACACGCAAGCACACAATGATCATCTATTTGTCACTTTAAAACCAAAAGAAGTATTGGATGAGTACAGAAAATTTGTTTCATTCTCCATTCTATATCCCCAGCCATAATTAAAATTAGAAATAATTATTGTATTTTGCAGCATGACACAAAATAGGTGCTCTACAAACCCAGACAGACCTGCAGCTCACACGAGGGGGGCAGTTCTGCTTTACTCTGTTTTTGTGCCACTACACTACCTGAACTTCAGTTGCATAACAACGGGCGATGCCACATGCTCCCGGCACCAAGAGAGAACAGGCACGATTTAGGAATCAGACCCTAAAGGTAAGATTAGATGCTCCAGCATGCATAACCCAAATGATGCTTTTCAGATGTCTCTGTTCTGCTTCCAAATGCAGCGAGACTACACATCCAAGAACTGGAGAACATCCGTGCTACACACTGCAGAACAACAGTTAGGCAAATAAGTTAAATTAATGTAATTTATAGAAACGTGTGATTAGCCCTTGTGTGAAAAATCACGCAGAAGAGAAATTAACGGTGTCATTCAGCGCGAAGGGAACTATGCACGCTACAATATGGAATGTCCAAAACCCACAAAGAAGCTCAATAAAAGTGAAATAGGATTTGCTTAAAGCACCACCCCTCTTAACACTTGTGAATTCCCTCTAAGTGACTCTCAGCTGAGAAGAGCAGAGTTTTGCAGCACCCGATGGCCATGAAAATGATTTATATCTGTTTATACTATATACATGGGATGTTTCTGCCCATAGGGTGGGAAGGAGCCTGGTTACTGGTAGTTCTTCCTTTCTTCCCCTCCTGCGCCCTACACTCTTCCAGGGTCAAATCATTCCGAGCATGGAATGCAATCAAACAGCCGATGCCCCATCTCCAGAAATGCCATTTTCCTTATGCCCTCCTTCCTCACTTACAGCAAAGCTCAGAAAAAGCCCTGGCATGCTGTGTGACCTTTCTACACAGAGGATGATCTCACAGCTCCAACCAACTACTGACCATAACTTCAGGCTCTGACCCACCAGCTCCTGAAGGCTCTTGTGCAAAATGGAATCTTGGCCATCTCTGATAGCTACCAGGCTTACACACTGGCTTATGCAATTTTAAAAATGCTTTAAAAACACAAACATCCCCCCTCCATCTTCCAGATTTATCCAGCCTTCTACCCAATTCACTGCAATATCACAGGACTCCAGCTGTTCCTGAGTTTTTCAGCTTTGGGGACTGAAAAAAAAGTAAGCAAAACTGGGAGACTTGGAATAACTGGGTGATGCAGATTAGTTTCAGTCTTCAAGATGTTGTTTCTATCTCAGTTAAGAGGCTCTTCTGCCTGTTCGCTTTCCCACTTGAAGGCTGCTATGGTGCACTGCAGTAGAGTCTGAAGGCTATGAAGTAAGAGCCTTATTTAAGTAGCAGCTTCAATTTCTAAAACTGAGATTCAATTTTCTAATTAAAATCAATATTTTGAGACATAAACCTAGCATTGTGGCAGTCAGCAGCAATTTCTTACCCACAAATCCTCCCTTGCTCCAGGTCATTTTAACAAGCAATAGCATTCTGAAAGCCTGACGTGGAGATAGCCTCTGCTAAGGAGGCCATGTGTGGGGCCATGACAGCCACATGGAATGAAAACTACTTCAAACCAGGAGCTAAGAAATATCCACACAAAGAAAATCCCGTGAAGTAAGTTCAAGGAAAAAAAAAAAAACCAACATGGGATATAATCACATCCCAAGAAATCTTGCTCCAGCAAAGAGACAAAACTCATGGTCAGTGCTGAAATGAGCTGAACAATACACAGCAAAGAGAGAGGTCTCTATACAAAGATGGAAATGCTGAAATAATTGGATTTCTTTCTGTCACATACACTCCCCACCCCCCACCTACCCTCCTTCCCCGCTGCTTGGTTAACTGGGATTTATTTGTTTGAAAAGGAGCAGTATGCTATGGGTAGCTAAGCTGCAGCCACATAATACACCTAGCTGAAAAAACCCCACAGAACAATTTTAAATCAAAGTGAATGATTACATTTCCCATTAGTGGCAATCAGAATCCCCATCTGGGCTGCATGGCAAGCTTGGGCACTGAGAACCAGAGATGGAGCACTGTCACTGGTGGAAGCGAGAGCTCCCCGTGCTGCCCCTCTCCACTTCTGTACTTGAGACACTGTGAACGCATTAATAAACAGCAGCCTTTATTCTGCAGTTTGAGTCCTAAGAGAACACTCTGCAATTTGCTGCTGTCAATAATATATTAACCACAAGGGGGTTGTAATGACATTTCACATTTGGCACGATATTTTTTTAAAACTGATTTGGGAGAAGGAATTGTATTAGTGGCATATTCAGATGATGGTAATAGACAGCTCCTATACAACCTTCCATTGTATCTTTTGTGAGCCAAAACAAAAGAGACTGAAACTTTCTATGGCAATTATAACAATAATACTACAAGCTGCATTCTTGCAGTCCCAGGCCAAGGGTTAGTCACTCCTCAAGGTCACCTACGCCTATGCTCAAGTTCAATTTTCTACAGAAGTAACTCCTTTTAGCCTTTTCCACTAAATAAATACTTGGGCAAGGATTTTTGCTGCTAGAGCAGTCATTTTGTACATATATTTCAGATTGAGGCTACAGAAGAGCTAAACCAAGTGCAGCATGGTAGGCTTTGAAACTAAAGTAGGAGGAAAGACCCAGACAAATGACTTCTGCATGTGAAATGATGCATGGTTTAGTTATACTGGATGCTGTAGAAGACTGGGCAGACACTACCATATGCTGCAACCTTTATTAGCTGACCAGATTCCACGGATAATTCTATTTAAAGAAATTGCACTTAAACTGCATGAAAAGAAAAACACTTTTGCGTTCAATGCACTTACACTTTGTGCATATGTAGAGTCACCACTACTCCTTTAGTAAGTAATGCAAGTTACATGGCTTTCCTTACACTGCCTTTCCACTCCCGTTAGTTCGACAGATCCAGCATGCCTAAAGAAGATGAGGCACATAGTTCCTGCCAATTCCAAAGACCTAAATTCTGCTCTGTATCCCACCTCTCTGCTTTTCCTGGAGTTGCAATCATAACACGGTGAGGCAGATTTGTGCTGGTTATATATAGAAAGAGTTTTCTTGGTTCACAGAGGCTTTAGATCATGAACCAAATTATTTAGATCATTACCACAGGGTAAGCGTACAGTCTGATGCAAGACAGGCAACCAGAGGAGAAAAGTGTTGGATACAGGCTCACAAGGCAAAAGATTTTTAGCAAGCAGGGATTACCAACAATTTTGGTTTTTAAGATACAACAGACAGATTAACCTATGAGGCCAACAGTTTTCAGAGGACAATGCAGTTCTCATTCCTAGCACAGTTACTGGGTGCTGAAGTGTTTTTCTGTTTTTACTGAGGCAAGGAGGACTCAAGTCATGAAAGTTTTATGAATGTCTTGTTATGACAATCTGAAGTACAAATAGAACTCATGGTATCTTTAGGAACCTGTGTCTTAGACATGACATCACTGCTGTTTAAAAAGCAGTCATAGAAAATGAGATTGAGATTTTGTTCTTTTTTTAGCATAATTACATACACACTTTTTGTTGCCGTTTCCTAGAAATTGGGACACAACTGTTACAAGAGCATACTTTTTATCAGAGTTAGAGGCTAAGGAGAGCTACCTACAGGTTAGTGGGGAACACAAGCCTCTGCTAGTGGGAAGAAACAACTCAAATCCTGCATTTGAAGATCTTTAGTCCTATTGCAAAAGGTGCAGACAAGATCTAAATGAAAAATTTACATCTCTGAACAGCCGGATAAAAATCAACCAATTCATTCATAATTTCCACCTGGCAACCCACTAGGAAAACATGGTAAAAAGATACTCTTTTTTTATATTAATTAGAATTTCTCCTTTCTAAAGAAAACAAGAAATTGATTTTATATTTATGGAATAGTCTAAGCACTTTACTGAACAAATATGAGCTTTAGATCTTGTAAATCCGGCTTTCCCTGAGCCTGTTAAAAACACCGACCTGCGAGAGAGGGCATTCTTTGGCTAATGTGCTCTGATTCATCTCTTTGAGCAGTTCCTTTAAGGCATTGCGAACTGTGGCGTGGTTCCACTGCTCTGCTGGCAAGTCTTCCAACTTGGAACAACTGTTAAAACAGAAAGCAAAAACCAGATCGGATCACCACCTTCATAGATGCTCACTCTTTGCATGCAAGTGCTACAGACCTCTAAGCAGCCCACACAATCTCGGAGTTTCCTCCTTAGCCAGTCCATCAAAGTCTTCCTCCCCTCTTTCCCTTTCCCACCAAGCCCGACTCCCAGAAGACATGTAGTTCAACTGAAAGAATGACAGTACGCGTCAGGAAGAGCAGCTAATCCTACTATGATACTATATGAGTGCATAACCGTCCCCTCCGGGGCCTGATAGAGAGCAAAGAAACGGCATAAAGCAAGCCCCAGGAATGGCTGGATAAAGCCTTAATCTCCAGACAGGAGATACTACTGTGGGGATAGAAAATAAACATGCAGGTCCACTGCCACTAACAAAATGCCTGTGCAGTAAGGGCCTACACTACTGGAGGTAAGGCTTGGGCAGCGAGTCTGAAAAACTGATTTGATTTTATATCAGTTCTTACTCCACTTTCATCGCCGAAGTATTGGAGAGCCTTTCAGAAACACATTAAGCCATATGCCCAACATCTGTCACATGTAGTGCATTCTCACTTTCATTCTACAAGAACTGCATATGTAGTGAAGCTTTTCTCTCCATGTGACTTGTGCCTTTTTTAATTTACCAAGCTTATGGTCTGTCTGCATACATGCGGACAGATCCGAGAAGCGCAGCAGAGTTGGGAGAAGCCTGTCATTGCCATTCACGCCTGACAGGCTTAATGCACGCTCTCCAGTCAAGCTCTGAGGTGCTTTTGCCTTCTGCCTATACAACCCAGCCTTACCCTCAGAGATGAAAGTTCAGTTGTGCTTGAGAAGTTCAAGTAGTCAATGATGATCTTTATCTCAAAGTCATGGGCTATCTTATCTACACAGCATCCAGGCATTCAAGTACTTTGAAGATAAAGAATAAGACCTTGATCTTGGATTGATACCCTCCAGTAATACAGACGTGACATTAGGCTACATGGACTCACTTCCAAGCGGATGAGTTACTGCACTCCAGTTTTACAGAGGCTACAGGTTCTAGATGCTCTTTTACAACTACATTGCAGAGATGCAGTCTGGCTGAGAAATGGTTAACAGAATATAAAAGTGAGGAAAGGTCTGCGAGTAGGAACTGAAAACCCTAAGCCCCATCAGAGATGTAGTGGGAAGAAGCGTTGCTGCTCGGGTGATTAACATCAGTGAGGCACCAACTACTTCCCAATGCCAAACTGAACTGAACAGGTAGAGGGTATGTACATGCCACCAAAGGACACAGACACACATCCCAACAAACCCCTCTTCTCTTCAAGGCAAGCTTCAAAGAATCATAGGCAAATTATTCCAGACGGTTATTTTTTCCTTTCCTCTGACATGCCCTGGCCATAGAGCTACTGCAGACTGTGCAATGTAGGCTTACCAGCAGGGCCAGAGCAGGTCATGCACTGCCAGGGTCCTGCCACAACTCCTTACACAGACATCAGTAGCTATTTGGGGGCTCTCTTGAAGGCCAATAGAGGGAAAGGGGGAGAAAAAGTGGGATAGGGGGAAGGGAGTGCAAGTCAATATAAAAGTATCAGGAGCTTTCGATTTGCTCATCAGAACTGCTATTCATGGAAGGAAAATATTTTCCAAATGCCAAATGGAGCTGCAGTAACACATCCCTTCCTCATCTTTTTCCCTGGGAGGACCACTGGAGAAAAAAAGGAAAGTCAATAAGGTCCCCTCCTCCCCACTCAGCAACTGGTAGTGGAACACCTGGATTCTCACAATACACCCCTGGAAAAAGGCAAGTTTATTTTTTTTATACAGCAAAGCCTCAATAATCCATTAAATTAGAGACCACGGAAACGTCTGCCTTTAAAGGCCCCGTACCTTTACTTGATTGAGTTTCCACCCCTTCCCTCTCCGCTATCATATTGCTACTTCAGAAAACATTTAACATCAGTTGGAACATGCACCAAAAAGCTGCCAGGTGACCCACCCTTCTCTTCGTTTTTCTTTTCATTTCATCAAAAGACCAGAAATTAATGAAGACAGGATGTGCTAATCTCTGTAGTAACACTGTAATCGACAGAGCAGCTCAGAGAATAGAGAAGGACAGATGTTCAGAAACACCCACCTTTGTAATTGGATTTTCAATGTCACAACATGATAGACATCTTGTAGCATGTCGGCTACTGTCGCATCTGGTGCATCAGTCACATAACTGAGAGGGAGGGGATTCCACCTCCCGAGCTTGATTATTCCTGAAAAAAACCCAAAACATTCATACTTTATATTTTATCGGCCACTTACTAAACCCTTTGATAAGCTTGTTTGTTTGTTCATAAGATTCAAGATCTGCCTTGAGGTTTATCGCAGTCTTGTTCAAAAAGATGTGTCGTACTGACTCCTGGAGCAAACAATGGGGAAGAGTAGGAACAGATTTTAAATTCTTAGTGGAGAGTTGCTGACATGTTCCTGGCGCTTAAATTGCTTCAAGGAAGCACAGGAGGCTTCCTCCCTTCACATCTTTCATCATCCCACTAAACCCTAGCTCTCTAAGTTAGAACATGCTTTAAATACTCTATTATCCCGACTTTGCAGTCTCTAAAACCGTTCAGTAAATAAATGCATTGGTTTTGACTCGAACAGGAAAATTCCTCTGTGTGGGCTTTCAGCACACAGTTACAATCTAAGCGTGGTACGATTCCCAGTGTCGATGGATGGCACTGGAAACCCACATAGTAGGAAGAGTTCACTCCCAGCTACAAGTTGCACTGTGCAGACAGTTGCTTTTCTTTGTGGGAAAAAAACACAACTGCAAGCTGCTGACCACAGATCCAAAATAGCATTTTGGGGGCGGGGGAGAATGCTCTAAGTCCTATTTCTACTTCTGTTCATGCTTTAATAGGGATCATCACCTCTTCTGGGAGAGCTTGTCACAAAGACTGCAAACTTGGATGGCAAACCATTTGGTGAAGAGGTATTATTTCTGTTTAGACAATTGCAGAGGGCCCACCCACCTCCCCAAAAACATGACTAACACCCAGGAACGATTTCCAGGAAGACGCCAAACAAAGCAAGCCGCAATGTCATCTTACATGATGGCAAAGCAGCTCAGCCTTGCTCTGACTGCTGCAACTACTGCTTTTGTTCCCACCCTCCACTGCGTTCCAATTGACCCCTGCTCTGCTCATGTAACTTTACACAGAGCAGCCCTACAAACATCATTCACCTTGTCTCCCACTTCTACTGAGATTTGGTTATATACTTTGCCATCTTCAAAAAGACCACCTGTAAACTCCACTACTAAAAAATACATCAATAGATGCGAAAACTACATCCTCTGTTATAACAGGAGCTCCAAGAACCCTTTTTGGGTAACTGGAGGGACACTGAATGCCAAGAAACTTCAAGTCTCAAGGGGAGACTTGAAGTCACTTTCTACTCCCAGTTCTTCACTAACTCTGGAACAAATCAAACTTAAATAACCAGAAAAGGCTATTTATCCTCATCTACTAGAGTCACAGAAGAAAACTTGCACAGAAAGAATGACAGAACACAATGCTTGTCAGCCCATGGAAGACCTGCTATGGAGTATTTCTTTTCCCCACTCCTATACGGCCAAAGAGGAAATAATTTTACAGCTCCTTTTCTGTAGCACTTAAATCTTTGCATTTACCATCGATGTATTGCCTTGCAAGGTATTCTATCTCCACATACTGAAAGGAACTGGAAGTGACCTACTTCATCCTCAATGGCACAAAGTTTCACTGTAACATGCTGGGACAGATGGGCTAATATTTCAAGAGCAGCTTAGAAAGCTTTTTGGCAAGGGGAGATCTTGTCCAAATGAAACAAAAAGTTAGTAAGTGTTGCTTGATATCCAATGCTTGAAAATGGGACATAAACAGAACAAAAACATTTAAATGATGCACTGTTTCAGTATTAAGATTTAACAATCTGGTGCTGAATATGCTGCAGTATAAATAGTGCCTGGACTCAGATCCAGTAGAGTAACACACAGCACTCATTCACAGCACCGTATGTCTCCAGTGCTGGCTCCTTGAGTTATATTCCACTTGCCAAGAAAAGCTGTTTTTCTTAAGGGGATAGTTTACTTAATGTTATCTCTGGTGACAACAAGAAATGCATATAGTACAGCATATATTAGTCATGAAATGAGCATCAAGGGTCCACCGAGTGAAATACATGCTGGGAAAACACAGTTCAGCTGCTGACTTCCTTCACCCCCTTCTGCTATATAATAATTTAAAGCAAAATCACCTAAAAATCCAGAAATCTATACCAGCTTCACAGAACACTTGGCTTCCTATGTTTAACCACGTCAAGTTTTCATGTAATTGAAAAAATAAGCATCATATGTGCCCCATAAGTCACATCTAAATTGGTAATATTTTACAAGAGGCTTTATTTTTCATTCAATTAAGGAGAGCACTCGGAGCACACCATCTGCAACCGCTCGGGCCTGGCAATGCTGGCGAGAGACAAAAGGACAGTTGGGGGTCACTGAAGTTACCAATGGTGTCCCCAAACGAAGAAAGTTTAAAGAGAAAAACCACAGCGCAGCCAGAGCGCACCATGGGAAACACTACGCCAATTGCCTTACAGGAAATGTCTGCTACTACTGGAAGTTAGGTAGATTTTATTTTTTTTTTTACTTTTTTAATCCTCCTCTACAACTGGAGAGGAAATTGTTTTGGCTGGGTTTAGACAAACACAGGTGTTACCATAATGCTCCGTGCCTCTGCACGTTAACACCTGCTGCGGGTCCTTTACTCTGTGTTACAGCACTGCTGATGTGCGCTGTTTTTTCAGCCGGTGCGATATGACGTGTGAAATTTTTTTTCCAGAGCACATTAAGCTGGTTCAAACGATAGCCAGAAGCCATGGTTTCCATCCAGCTCCTCAGCAGACTTCACAGGTGGTTTATTTCATGGCACCGACACGGTACTTACGGCAGCTCTTGGGCTCCGTTTCGGAAGGTGATGCCAGCTTGTTGAGCAAACATACTCTCTGTTCACTGGAAGACATTTCTGAATGACTCCTTAGTAAAATCTGAGTAGACCAAAATTTTATGCCTAAGAAGGTCTCTTCTCATCCAGGACTGGACAGGGTGATTCCAGAGTAACAGCTACCCCAAGATGAGAACAGCCTGGAAGCGAGGAGTCACTTCCACATACATGGGTTTTATTGTTCCTCTCATTGACACAAAACAGTACAGCTCAGGTCTTTACTGAAATCACTTTAATGGACCTGACTAAGCTTTTATCCTACCATGATGGAGACTTGGGAGTGGGGACAGGAATGAGCAAAGATCACTCTTACTAACAAATATACTACTGCTCCAGGATTATCACTCCTCCACCAGCTCCTGAAGCTT
The DNA here is from genome assembly GCA_013399135.1 of Heliornis fulica. NCBI lineage: Eukaryota > Metazoa > Chordata > Aves > Gruiformes > Heliornithidae > Heliornis > Heliornis fulica. Next base: position 52,722 of record VXBZ01008436.1, on the reverse strand, counting down.
CTCAAAATTATGTGTCGCTAAGAAACAACAGATCAGGCTGCTCAGGAAATCCGAAAGCACATCCATCTTTCATGAATCCACAGAACTGTTCTGTTAATAAGTCCGGTTTTCTTTCCTGTATCAATGATCCTTTGGGACTCCTATCATGTAAGCTTTTCTTTTGAGGGGAAAGCACATTTCAAAGCTTGCACACATTCAAAAAATGGCCACACACTGGAACTCCTGGTCCTTGAATGGCATGTCCCTCTACAGACAGGTCTTTTATTGTTTATGCTTCAGCTTCATCAAAATGTAGATAGGTAAAAAAGACACAGCAACCTAGTTTAGAATATGCGTGATTCCCTTTACCCACAAGAAGCCTGGACACGCTAGAAGCAAACTTCTGAGGTTCATATGCACCAACCACACCAATCCACTGCCGTCCTTACAGAGGCCAATGATGTGCCACGCTGCCAGAGTGCTTCCAATTTTGTTTCACTTAAAACACAGCTCCAGTGATGAAGAAACTGATAACTGATAACTGCAGAGCAGAACAATACCTTGAACAAAAGGCTGGACCAGGTACACTCGATGCCTCTATACCAAGAACAATTTGTCCCAGGATCCTTATGACCTCTATTTTACAGTATCACTAGAAAGAGTGATGCATGCAAAGCACTGGGATTATTCCTGGGACTTCACTCTAATGAGATGTGAAGTGACTAGATGCAAGCCTGGGGCTAAAGCAGACATCTAGAAGAGCTACATTAATCAGGAGCATAACAGCAAAAGGCAAAAAGCTGCATTCCTGGAAAAATAGTTACACCTGCAAACCCTTTTCATCATTAAGGATCTTATACTGTCCCTGGAAATTATTTACCTGTACAGGCTAGAAGCCTCCTTTGTCTTTGTAGAAGGCAAGACAGCCATACAGTACATTTATTCAAAGAATGCCACAAGGGGTTTAGAGTATATTATATACATATATATCTCAAGTCCAGCTATGACACTTGGTCATAAACATAATGATGTCTGTGTCCAGCATCTCCCAGTCACTTGCACAGCTAACTGTTCATCTGGAGAGTTCCACAGGAATTTCCTGGGCCATCTCATGGGCACTTCAAAACATCTCTATTGGAAAATCAAACTCTTAAAATGGGGCATTTTGCAAATTCCTTTTCGCAGCTCAGCAGCACAAGCAAGAACAGTAAACCCCTCATGCTGTCACTGGCTCCTGTTACAAACTACCCCCTGCTCCCACCACAGTTAGACTCCTGATTTCATCTTTCACAAATTAGGAGAATACTTGAGTTACATCTCAAAAGGATACTTGTAGGTAGGCCACACAGGATTGATGCAATTCATTTCAAATGCTAACCTGCTAGGGTTAAAATTAAGTCATGGGATCAAATGAAGGACATTTTGGAAGTTCCCATTAGCATCACTACCCCCACCCCAATATTCTTCTGGAGACAACCACAAAATTAATCACGAGTAATACTTGCCCAAGTACCTACAGAGAAGGAAAGACAAGGCATTTTATGTTCACTGGTTAAAGGGGACAAGAAGGATAGCAGACAGTACTGATGTCTTCACCAGACGCAGTTAAGAAGAGTACCTGTAATGCTAAGCAGACAAACCATCTGAATCTCTGATGCACACCACCAATAACTCTTACTTCCTACAGCACAAGCAAATGTAACCTGTGGGGGGCTCACACTGGTTGAGGTGTTAGAGCAGACAGTTTCTCTCCTCATGGGCTAGTGGACACAGCCAGGCTGGAAACCAGAGAAGTCCAAAGTTTGTTTCTTATGCTACAGTTCCATACCCATTAGTGCCAGGCCAGCCTGTTGCAGGCTGTGGCAATACAGGCTACATCCAGCTCAGGCAAGAACATGTGCCTGGACAGCCAGACACAGCAAATGCCACAGTGGTTAGGTGAGTTTCAGAAAGGCTTGGGGAATGGGCAGTGCCCAAGCCTGCAGAAGATCTCCTGGGCTGTGTTTGCTCCCTCGTTCTCTTATGCAAAAATGTGAATCAGCAGTTCCACTGGCCCAGAGCTGTGCCTCATGTGGCTGTGGCCCTTCCGAGCAGTACCAGGTGCCCTGGAGTTCTCCCTGAGACACAGCATCACAGCTGGAGGGTGGCCAACTGCCAACACAAGGCTGGGTGAGGAATGCAACCAACATTTGCTGCCATGCTCCAAGTTCAGTATCTGTTTAAACATCTTACTTTTTAATAGCAGCTCTTATCAACACAACAGAAATGCAGGAGAAACTGCAGTTCAGCATTAACACCCAAACTCTTCTGATGCCTTTTACAACTCCAAATGAAAGCCCTCAATGAATCACTCAATAAAAGCCCTGCTTCCGGGACCGTCAAGCCATTTATCTACCTATCTATCAGCCACTACTGACAGGGCCCCCCTGTAAGATGGGTAGGCTCTTGTGACGTTGATTGCATCTGTTTATCCTCTTCAGAGGCGTCTTGTCCCTATGCTACAGCATGTAATTTTGCTTTGTTCAGCTGTGCTTTGTTACAGAAATTAAAACCTGCCTGTCCCATGTAATAAGTACACAGAATTATTTATCCATAAATCAGTTTGCAGGAAATCACTACCCTGCGGTACATAATAACTCAGCCTGTGTTTCTAACCTGTACCCTGGCTGTAGTATATCATCAGATTGTAACAACATAAATTTATAATTTGTAGTTATTATTGTTAATCCAGCAAAGGGAATGACTTTTCAAGCAGAAAGGAGGGTAAAAAAAAAGCAATGAGAGCAATTTTAAAAAAAAAAGATTATATTAATTTTGTATTGTACTATTGAGCTGCCTTTTCTAGTTCTTATGGCAATTTAGGAAACTATCATACTGGCATTGTCCATCATGGTAAGGGTACCCATGTTATTCTACAGAATTTCAATCAGTGACATATTGGGGCAATAGATGGGAAAAATAATCAGCATAATCCTCCCCTGCACTTCTAAAGCGCCTTTCATCAGAGGATCCCAAAGCACTTTAAAACATTAATTAATTAAGCTTCATAACATCCCTGTGAGGTAGACTGTATTATGCCAATTGACATACCGGTGATTTAGTGACTGCAAGCACACAATAACATAATCCTATGTTTATGCCAATACAAAAGAAGCCCCCTCCTTCCCCATTTTAGTCCATAATAAATAATTCAGTGAGAGAAGAGCAATAAACTATGTGATTACACTGTGATGTACACATCCACACATCAACAGGAACACCCACACTCCCTGAATGACAAACACTCCACCCCAGCTCACGCGACTCGTGGGACTTCAGGGCTCTGCACAGAAGGGTGACCTTCACCCGAGGGGAAGGCACGTCCGGCTACCCACCCACCCGCGCTCCAGTAGCGCGAGGCCCCTTGTACTGCTGTGGCTCGAGGCCTTCCCCACCGCTGTCATAAACTATGGCACGTGGGATGAAATTTCATGGTGAAACAACACATCTATGAGCTGGCCAAGTTAAACGCTTGTATCTACCCTTTCACGTCTGTCTCAAGACACAGACTTCCATATAAACAATGTCTTTACATTACTATATATGATATTCATATGTTTACATATTAAATTATAGAAACACTGGGGTGAAATACATCTGTCAATAGATTGTTAGTGTTACAAGCTTTAATTGCTGAACTTCAGAGTACTTTCACAGATGAAAATTGCTTTGATATATGAAGCTTGGCTTGAGTTTTTGATTTTTGAATGCTAGCGCTGCCCATTCCCTTCCTCCAGCAAGACTGTACTTAAGTATTTCACTTACATAACATACACCAAACAGTTTGATGCCTTGTAATTCTATGTATCAGGTTTACGTTTTACTGTAAAAAAATTGTGCCTCATGTAATAGATGCGGCTTCACATTTGGGAAACATTATGAGAGGACCCTGACTTTTATTAGATTAATTTAATATAGGCACTAAGTTACTAGACTAAATTAATAAAGATCTTCTTAAAAAAAAAAAAAGGAGGGGTGAGGGAGGGAGATAGAACAGAATGAACCCACAAATTAAATTAAATTTTCTGGAGCTTGTTATTTTGGAGGTCTTTATTTAATTTTCTAACCCCCTATTCTGTTTGAAAAAAACAGCCAATAATTGGTAAGGAAAGAGAAAAGAAAAAAAAAAAAGGTTGTTATTTACTTCAGGGGATTATTTTTAAAACTGTTATATGATAGAACATATATACAACAAATAAAGAGAAGCAGTCACGGACTTTTCGGCTTCTCCTACTGCCCTGTTAGCAAGAAAGCCAGGGGCACCCAAGAAGCTGGGAGAGGGCACCACCAGGACACCTGACCCAAACTGACCAAAGGGATACCCAGTGCCATACAACATTATGGTCCATATATAACTGGAGGGTTGGCCAGGAGGTGGCACGGATCAGGAACTAGCTGAGCATCAGCTAGCAATTGTGCTGTGCATCACCTGTTTTGTATATTATTTTTATTACTACTACTACTATTATCATCATCCTCTTCTGTCCTATTAAACTGTCTTTATCTCAATCCATGAGTTTTACTTTTTTTTCTTTTCTTCTTTTGAGTTCTCTCACCCATCCCATGAGGCAGATGGACCAAAAGAATGTCCGTGTGGTTATTTTAACTGCCAGTCAGGTTAAACTATGACAACCCTCCACCAGGTTGTCCTCTCCTTAGAAGCACCATCACACCAGAGCTACTCTTCTTAGCAATATTATCCAATAGCCTCAATGCCCATGGCTGCATCACATGCTCTTTCATCACTACCATCATCCCCAGATAAGGCCCAAAGCATAGCACTCTCGACAACTTTGCTTTAAATTACTGTCTTCTGGCCAATTTCTACTCTTATGGTAAGGCCTCTTCAGCTGAATCCTGCAAACACTTGAGCTTGCTCAGCTACATGGGAGCAACAGCTACGCCTCCTCCCAGGAAGCAGTGACTGGTGAAGATCTTTGAAATCCAGACCAGGAGTGTCACAACTCAGTCTACTCCCTGAACCAAGAGCTTCATCAACTGCTCCCGTGCCTGGAGGTTTGCTCTGACATCTTAAAATCACCACTGTTCCTTTTACTTTGGACAGCTGCTGACCCTCCTGGAGTCCCACACTCCCTTGAAAGTCATTGGTGGATCCTCTGCCATCCCACAGCCTGACTCCAGACTTATGATTTAGTGCCTCAGAGAGCAAAATCAGGTAGATACTGCTAGTGGGAACCTGTAACATGCTTCCACCTCAGCATTACAAGCTGAAAATTGGGGATTTTGTGTATTTGCCTCAGTTGCTAAGAAACACGAATGTGAGTGTACTCAACAGGTGGTGCTTTTCTCCACCGCACATGTTCCTTTAACAGCCACAAATGATGCCTGGATCATCTTGCCCCAAATTTGGGACTTGGTGACTGTATTGCTACCTCATGACCTACAAGGGGCTGCATGAGAGTAAAAGGACCAGATTGTTACCCAAACATTTGCTTTCTAGCTTCCTTTGTCAGATTCCTGCCAGCCCAATGCCATCAACACAGCCTGCCTCAGGACCTCCAGCAGTGAGAGTAAGGTATCTGAGCAGACACCAACCTCTAGAAGACTTCCCTGGATTTTATATTGTGATGCTTCTGGACAGAAAGGGAGAGCAAGAGATGTGTTCCTTCTTTGGGTGAAAAAACCTGTATCTGTTTTTAAAAGAATGCCAGTACCCTAAACTTTAAATTCACCCAGCCTCAATACTTGGCTATAAGCTTCACATGGAACTACAGCCCACTGAGCAGGAAAAAAGCAGAATAACATGGCACTGCAACTGAATATATAAAACACATTTTAAAGGTTATAAAAGAGCATTGCTAATAGGACATTGTAGAGGCTAATAGGCTTAGAATTAAGCCTACGGACATTGTTTGGCCTTGTATGAATCTGAATATCCTGCCTACTCACAGTAATGCAGCCACAGAGAGCACAGAAAGTCTAGCTCAATCTGCAGACGTACAGTAGCCAACTATCTTTGTGTTGAGTCAACTACAAGTAGATTTGAAAATTCATGGGTCTCAAGTCCAAAGAAAAATAAGGACACAGCATGCTGTGCTGCACAAACCAACCCCTAAACTGAATGCAGATTCGTATTCTGGCCTGCCTAGTTTAACAGCTTAATCTCTTTAGTTTAAAATTTGTGTCTTTTGGGGTTTTCCTTATGCTCTATAAAGACAGGCAGAACATTTTTTCACTAAATTACTACTTTTGGCTTGCCTTCTGTCCTTTCTTTCCTCCCACCAGACATTCAGTTCTTGACTTCCATGAAAAAACCTAACATGTACAAAACTAGTAGGAGAGCATCTAACTAGGAGAGAAAAGCACACACATATTGCTGAGGAAAGTGAGGGCTCAGGACTTCTGAAAACATCAAATGGTGACTGTTTCCACTAATTCAACATGGATGCAATGTGAGAAGACATAGTTGCTGTTACCTCGGTGATTTGACTATATAGGACCAAACTATGTCCAGAGGCTTGATCTTAGTATCTTTAAAGACATTCAGTTAAGAACTAAATCCAGCACGAAGCAGTTAAAAAAGGAGGGAAGGCTTGTATTCTAGTATTTTTATGTTAATGCAGGAGCAAAATTATCCACATGTAAATGTGCATGTACACATGCATTTAAGAATATTTAATAGATCAAAGACTGAGGATTTTTTTATTTTTAGGCTTACAGATGGGTAAAAGACAATGATCAGACCTTACCGTTCTCTTACAAATTGCTTGACTAGAGAGACACAAAGAATAGTATTTTAAATTTTTTAAAAAATCTTTTCAAAATACATTTTAGTACTCCTAGTCCTTAATTTGGGCTGTACTGTAAATTCATATACATCCAATTACATTCAATACAAATTTTTTTCCTTTGCTGATACTCATTTCAGTTTATATAACCTGATTCTCAGTTTCTTCATCTCTCCCTTTTTCCCAGGAAGAGCAAAACAATTCTGCATTTCTGACAAGTCTAAATAAAGCTTTGCTGGTTACTGAACTATGCTACATTTCCTATCAACAGAAAACAAAAGATTACAGAAAAAAGAAAAAATAGAGTCTGTAGTTCACCACTAGAGATGAGTCAGAGCAAGCAGGAACTCTTACCAGACTCAGAAAAAGTCTTCCCTTGTACCGTTGATGAGCCTACATTACGCTGAGATGAACCCAGATTTGTTTTCTTAGCCCACATCTTCCTAGAACTGAACCTACTTTCTTACAAAGCCACCAGATCCTTTTTGGATCCCATATTCACGTTAGTTTATGAACAAAAGACTGTAAGATAGACAGACAGAAATAACTATTTTTTAAATTGTGAATGACAAACTTCTGTGCACACTGCAAAGACTGGGAAGCGTTATTCATTCTTTGGATCTGGACGTTTGTAGCACACGCACGTCATGCTTTGAAGCCCTTCAGAAGTGTACTACTTCTTTACATGGCAGCTATGTTTCTTGGCCAATCTCAGCATATAGAAACTGTAAAGCTGCTATGAAGAAAATTAACTCTACCCCACCCAAAACCAGTACTGGAGTTTAAGGGACACCATTCAATGCTGCAGGACTCAATAGTCTCATGCACCAGTGGTACCACAAACACCCTCATGAGTTGGTGGAGAGCTCTAGTAGCTCCTGAGATGAAGCTCCCAGTGCTTCACAACCCATTAAGCCGGAGGGCAATACACCATCACTCCATAGCCACTTTTTCTTTGTGGCACTGCAGACACCCTGAGAGACAGGTTAACACAACAGCCCCAGTGATGGCTCTTCTGGTGAAACTGTTGTTTACCAGCAACATTCCTGTGCTAAAACATTTTCTGTACCAGAACTCTATTCATCTAAAGCCCAGTGCTCTCACCATTTCTTTCTCTTTCCTAAACTATGTCTCATCTTCAAATGCAAAGTGCTAAGAAGTTCCCTATATTGGTATTTCAAGAAAAAGGGAGGAAAGGCTGTAATTTCTAACCATCTTCCAAAGCCCCAGGTGTCTTGGGCTCACATCTGCAAGGCATCTACATGAATGGAAGCAGAAAGAAAATCCAGAGGTCTGATCACACTTCTGGGCAATACAGTTAAATAAAGATACACCAGGATGATGCCATATTTAGAACATGGTACCAATACAGGAATATCTCTGGAAGCTACCAAAGATGCACTTCACCTTAAGGTGCAACCTATACTGCTGCCAACATCCTCCTCTGTATCACAAATACATGGTAACTGAGGACTTCAAAAAACATCATAGTAAAGGAGAAAATACAAAATAAATAACAGTACTTCCCAAAACTTCTGTAGGAAGATGAAGACACTGCATGCACCGACATTTCCAGAAGAATCGGCAGAATGACCCTTTGATAACACAGATGGATTCTCCTCTCCTTCCCCACACAGGAAACCAGTGTAAACCTCAGCACTGTGGGAGCACTACCAGCACAGCAAGCACGACACAGGCAGCTTTGGGAGGTTTATTGTTTTCACAATCTGATTGATTTCAAAGGTCACCCTGGAGGAAAAGCCTCAATCTGGTTTCTGCAGAGACAGCCATTTCCCACAGCCGATAACCATTCCCTGCTCTTGGCACCCAGGTGGTGGGACGTGGGTCGCACTGTGGGTATCTGCATCTTAACAGAAGTCTATTTTACTACCCCGAAGTCTGTTGTTCATTTGCAGACATGGAGTATTATCAGTTCTTACACACCAAAGAAATAACTTTCTGAGTAAGTAAAAACTTTATTACTAAAGAACTACCCAAAAGTCCAATATGCCTAAAATACTAAAGTAATTCAGATTTCAAAACCATTTTATATTTCTTCTATTCAGTTAAAATAAATGAAGGGAAAAAAACCATACTGCATGAAGTAAAGAGTTGCACCACATTGGATGCTCCTGCACTTCTTCAGGTCTGTAGCTCTCCGAGTAGAGGCAGTTTAGCCTTCCTGCTTGTCTTTGTGATCAGCAGCACTCTACATGTGGACCAAGATCCCCTGTCATAAGGCATATCCACCCAGAAAAACCCATTGTCTCAGAAATACCCTCCTTTCTCCATTTCACATTTGAGTTTATTTTGGATGAAAATCCACTCAGAGGAGCGTATCAGCATTAAAACAGCTCTTTGTTCCCCATGTGATGAACCTGGTTTACAGTTTATCACAGAATACCTCATTTGACAGCCCATGCAATAAGGATCCCAGTCAGTGTAACCAGGCACTACTGTGGTATAGATGTGAAAGACAAAGGCCACATCTAGGAGATGTGTAGGAGAATTCTTCGATCTAGGAGATTCTCCAATCTAGGAGAACCATAATCCAGGAGACCAAACCTAAATATTAAATAAATTTGATAAATTATGGATGAATACATAATATTTTTTTAGATAAATGACTTAAGAGGTTGTTCAATTAAGTCATGCTGAAAATGAAGTTCCTCTACCCAGTCTTCACAATCTGGAGTAATTTTACTGCTAGTGGCCCAAAATATTGGCTCCTGTTAGCTCCTCTACCTGCTCTGAGGTGATGTGCTTTTCACTCCATGCCCAAAGAAGTGAACTGAAAATCTGTAGGCCTCTCATCGGGAAATATCTGAAGAACACCAAAACTAAGGTATCAGTCTGTAATGGCAATACTTGTCTTTAGGTTGCACTAACATAAGCTCTTTATGAACAGCAATGAAATGAAGACACCATTTTCAAGACAGCAAGGACTTAAGCCAGCTTTTATCCAGGTATGTAGTGTACGAAAGGCTATGAATTCGTATTCCATTAGCTGTGTCATGTGCCTGCATGTGCCCTGTTTAAATAAAAGGAATGTCTTAGCTGAGAAACCTTCTGAGTCATTTTTACATTGAAGGAAAAAATTAGCAAATGCAACAAAGTGTCACAACTAAACTTCAGAGTGATCTCAGTAGAACTGAAAAATTACGCTGTTATCATGGCTGAGGTGTTTTATGCCAGTAGAGGAAAGGAAATTTTCAGCGCTGCATCTCACAAGAGACATGTAGATATGACAGTGGATGGGCAAGTAGAACGCACACTCCCTTGGCCTCATTAAGACGGCAAAACTCTCCACAACTGTCCCAGAAAAAAAAACCAAAAAAACAAAAAAAGGTCTCAACCTTGTTGTCAGCCCTCTAAGTCTCCTTCTGTTTCAATTTTTACAAATAAATAAACAGGTTTTCTTTCCTGCTAAAACAAGTTCAGACTTGTCACAGTCCACAGGACGCTTTCAACCCTGGCTGTGACTCCTTGGTGGCAAGTGGCTCTGCTGTTCAGTGTCTGCTCTCCCACCCAACCCTGGCCACACCACTGTCACCTTCCTCCTCCCACCCACTCCACACTGGTCCTGTCTCTGAACAACGGCCAGACTCCTCTCAGCTCTACAGGAAAAATTCTCCATACCACAAACCTCTAATATCCCCTCCTCCTCCCGCCCAAGGCAACAACTTACATGCTATTTAGAGTCATGACTTTTCTTCCCATCTTCTTTCCATGCACATAACCCAAACCCATAAACAAGAGGAAGAGGAGAGCGCTATAGATTGCCATTGGTCTAGTCTCATGGGATGAGAGGGTGCAGGGCTCTTAGGGCCTGTGCCCTAAGAGCCCTGCACCCAAGGGTACCACCGCCAGGCCTGGTACGGCATTGCCCAGAAAACTCAAAGGTACAAGCTCTCAGGGCAGGGTGAAGCTACCCCTGTGGATGAGAGCACGGCAGGCAAGCAGGGCCATCTCTGCCAGTCACATCCGCACCTCAGCGTCCGCTTTCTTCACAGCGCACCTATGGGCTACACGTTTAACTGGCCGGCTGCACAGAGCGATCTCTCCCCACAGCCAAGGAGAAAAAGAGATTTTGATTTTCCACTAAAACTACCTTCACTGCCAGAGCAAATCTTTTTTTCATACAGTCTCTTCTGGGGAAGTTTTCGCGTACCAGTTATTAACTATTTCTAAATAACATGTATACTACCTTTAATGTGGATGCAAATATTATATGTACAGCCACATAATGGGAGATAACAGATCAGACAGTTCAAATCACGCTCCCCTTACTGATTTTCACTGCAGAAATAGTAAAGTAACTGTAGGGAGCTGATACAATAAAATGCAAAGTGAATTTAAATTAAAAGGAAAAAAAAAACACACTTATTTTAAGGGACTGATCTTTTTCTCCCTTCCTGCATTATAAAGATGTGTCTGTCTTAATTCTGGACAATCTACAGTCCATATATATCTAAGTATGTAAACTTAGACACAGCAATGTAGCATATTGGTACAAATAATTTTAAATGTAAGAAGAAAAAAAAGTTTTTTAAAAAAAAGGTTTGGGTTTTTTCAGTTCCTTCTCCTAGTAATGCCAGAAAATTCTTCATATTTCATCCTGGGGTTTGAACATTTATAGTCATTCTCTGAAGATATTTAGATGAGAATCCTTTAACTATACAAAGCTGGTAACATCATTATTTCTATTGCAGAAAATTATCTCCAAACCTTTTGTTCATCAAATCACCACCAAAAGGTGAAATTTTCCCCTGAATGTTCCCTGTGTAACACAGATCAGAAGATTGTGGATAGTTATAGATATTTTGCTTCAGTGGATAAAAATCAGTGGAGAAAATAGTGGGGGGTGGAGGGAAATCAGTCTGTGAAACCACAACTGGCATAGCTGGTTTTGCTTAAATGAAAAACAAATCAACTGATCATCTCCTGACTGAAAAGCATCACATTCAAACAGAATTTAAGAATTTCATCCTTTAATTATTCAGCCCTATCCTTACTGCCTATCAGTCTATTTTCTTTTTATTTAAGAACTTGGTTTTAAAACAGAAAAAAATTCAAGGAGAAATTCTGTCTCAAACTAGAAGAATCTGAGGAAGGAAAATACCAAAACACCACCATCTCAAGTTTTTAAATCTCACATGCCTCCCCTCTACTGTTTAACCTTCTCTCCCAGCAAAACTATTCACTGATTTTGACAGGATTATTACTGTATTTGTTTTATCCCCCAGCCCTCCACAGACAACTTTTACGTGGATTTTCAGAGCAGCCCTGATGGACGAGTTTCGCAGGTGGGTGCTCAGCCCTCATGAATCCAAGTTCATCGCTCGCCACGTTGCTAATGAGACAAGTGCAGCCCAACACGAGGTTAATTGTCAGAAGCAATAATCTAAATTAAACTGGCCAGCATTCAAGTAAAAGGTACCATTTAAAATATCTTTTTCAAATGAGAGCGATCTCAGGAGTTAATTTCCCTACTCAATATAGAATTCTGAGTTTTAAAAAAAAAACCTTCCTCTCAACCTCTAAGGAACCAAAGTAATTATTTTTAATACAGTGACATATGTTAGACAAAAGTATTAAGGAGGGGGCTTCATTTCACTCCAAGTCTCCACGGAATTTTCCCTTATGTGATCACACATCTGAGCTCAGATTTTAACCCAACCAGTGAAGATTTTTTGTAATAATGACTATTAACTGATGAGAAATCCTTTCACAAATAATCCCGGAACATGGAAGATCTGGTGTGATGTTCCCAGCACTGAGAAGTATAATTAAAACAATATGTGGGGGTGGATAGTGAGAGTTCACAAAGACATTTAAGAAATGGCTCAAGTCAACTCAAAGCTCACTTGGTTTTGGCTGGGACTCCAGGCTCACGACAGCTTCAGCCTGCCAAAACAAATACAACCAACCGTTTCTTCCCGATGCTTCTGCCCAGGGACTGACCTGCTCTTTTGCTCTCCCCTGCTACGATAATGATGTGCTGCTAGGATTCGACTGAGGTTCATATCCCTGACTGCCTTTGAAACAATTATTATTTTGTTAATTGTTAGAAGAAAAGGACTTAAGTGGCACCTCAGACTAACATAATAACCAATAGCTTCCGGATAATTGTACATGCTGTAATTAAAATAATGCACATTGTATAGGCAAAAAGTTTAAAAATACCTTGGGGGAAAGTAGCTGGGGATATAATTCCACACAAGGAATCTTGTAATTTTGGTTGTAACCACAGAGGGAAAATGTAGAATTTAAGATAGAAATTATTCACTTACCACGCACAGTTAGTATAAAAAAGCATATTCATCTAATAAGAATGAATGTTGTGGGTGTAGTTAGAATGTTTTATGCATATGTTTACCCATAAGGAAGGACTGCAACATGTATGGAAAAGTAGTCTTCAATCAACCTTTTGTGTATTTTTAAAATTATTTGATCTTTTGTCATTTTTACAGAGATAAGAAAAGCTGTAAACAGATACAAAGCTCCCTCTCAAAGCACTCAATCATCTATACCTAATCTCTGTGCTAGTGACAAACAGAATACTCAGGTTTTCAATGCTCCTGAATTTTAGCCTTGAGCATGAGATCATTTTAACTCAGGTAATGCAGTGAGAAACCTCTCGACTGAATAACGATAAACATGGCAAGAAAGAATAATGCTGCACTAAGTACTAGGAAAGACAGTGGATTCAAGTAAGTAATATTAAGTGAGAAAAAAACTTGGCTCAGCTTTTAATGATATTCCACACGAACTGCCTTTCTTTTTCTAACACAGAGTTGAACTCTTGAATCACTACAAATGCCTTAGTCTAAGAGGTAGCTGGCAAACATGATGGCATGAAAAGCATCTTGAATTAGACTTGGCCAGTTCCAGACGAGGATGATGAACTGTGCTAGTTATAAACATTTTCACATTTCTCTGTTTTTTAATTCCCATTTGGGAAATCGCTGGTCCCTCTCCCAAACATATCAAATTCAACCCGCAATGCAGAAGCTTTGTTACATTCCATTCCTTGGATGCATTGGACATTCTGCTGCCTACTCAGGAACCCAGGGGAATGTACAAAACAACACTCGCAAAGCACTAAAATGGACTCTGGAAGCTGCACAGGAGCAGGTATTTGCCTTTGCTCACCAGCACAACCAACTGCAGCAGGCTGTACGAGCAGCTCAGCCAAAGATGACTTCTTGAAGACAAACAGGCAGTGTCAAAACTGAGAAGACTCAAGAATTCCTCAACTTTGATGTAGATATTAATCCTATGCTCTTGCTGCCTGGCTCTTAATGTGCACATAAAAGAAAACAGCAGATGGTCAATTCACAGGACTGGCAAAACTGGCATAATCACTGACCTGTTACCACGTTCAGCCAACCAGTATCTGACAGATCAACTGAGATCAACTGAGCAAAGATCAAAGACACTTGGAGAACATCTAAAAAAGGACTTCACTTACCAGGTCAACTGAGTACGTCTCTTCACAGTCCAAGGTAACATATTTACAAAAAACATTTTTCATTTCTCATATTTAGTGGTTTGACGTCTTTCTCCTTTTAAATCCAAATTTCCCTTTCAGATGTGGAATGTGGGCATTTTAGTCTTCATATCTTCATAAACACAATCAAAGGGCCATAAAACAGCCCCACTTAAAAACGTAAGGAAATACTCTGATGAATAAAAATTACAGATAAAAGTATATAAAACTGCCTGTTTTCAGCATTAAAAGCAAAAAATATTTCCAGACAGCTTTTCTAATTGGACTAAAAATATGCTAGGCGACATCCAGTTTATCAGTTCTGCTTCTGAAGTGCACATTTTATCCTTTCATTAGAGATTAGAGGAAGGACACAACTACAATGAGGTCAGAGGCATGAAGTAGTCAGGACACTGGGGGAAAAAATAAGGCCAGCAACATAAAACAGCCTTGGTATTTTTCCTTTTTCTTGTGAATGAAGCAATGTACCATAGAAGTCTCCTACCTGCCCGACACTTCATGTCTGCAGAAGCCATGGAGCAAAAGACATATGAGATGGCTGGAGGACTCCTATCTGGAAGAAGGCTAACATTTCCTGTGCCAGACCAAAGACACTGATCCCAAGAGGCCAAGATATCAGGCAGCTACTTGGACCAGACTGGTGAGGTTATGGATATTTACCTGTGTCAATTTAAGCCCAAACTCTAAATGCTTATTCAGTTTTCTCACAGCTTTAACAACTCAAGCAAACAGGATGATGACCATCTCTGCAGGACTAAGCTGCCATTTACCACTGGTTAGAATTAAACAGAAGCATAAAGACAGATTTGGAAAACATAAAGTACTTTCAAAAAATTACGCTCTGCTCCAAGACCTAACGCAGTAATAAACTCTCACAGGAATAGCTATTTCCCTGGCAAGATAGCGCAATAATGCAATTACTGTCATTTAATTAATTTATATTCTCAAAATCTGTCTCCTCACAATTTCTAAGTATTTCGCTTTAACATCAAGACAGGGTTTTCTGCCCTGCTTTGCCATAGCAACTCCTGCAACAAATGGCAGTTGTCTATAAAAAGGGGTGACTCTTTGAGCATGCACGCATGGTTTGGTATGGTTTGTTTGAAAGCAGGTCAGAGCACAATGGACCTTTTCTACCGTGTGGGATTGAACACCAAGAAATCTCACTTCAAGGGCTGCCACGCTCCTCTGCAAAATGAAGTGACACTGCTGCTAAGTCTGGATGCAATTACAGATATGAAAGGATGGCTGTGAAAGTTTGCATCCATCTTCTTCTCCCTCTATAATATGGATGTATTTGCCATAGCTGTTAACATCCCGAACAAGGAACACGCAGCAGACTTAACATTTCCTTTCATTTTAAGTGTTAGTATACAGTGGTGCCTGTTAAAGCATATTTAGCAGTAAAGAAGGAGACCTTTGTCTGTGTCTGTTGCAGGCAGAACTCTCCCCTGCCTGCCCGTGCAGCCCCGGGCAAAAGCTATACCGGGAAGCCTTGATCTCCGGCCCAACAAGGACACTTGGTAGGGCTAAGGGTAATCCCGACTCCTCCTTGCTCATTCAGTTTCTCGAGCTGTTTGAAGCAATCATTACCAACTCAGCTACATTTTGCGGTCATATTATAAAATGAATCATTGTTCAACAGTCCAAGATTGCTAAACTCATTTTATGTGTGGTTTAGAGTAGAGTCACTGGTTGCGCAGACCCCTCAGTTTTACTCCCTCCAGTCTAGTCACAGAGGGGAAAGCGCTCGTCCTTGGCACTAGTCCAAACGTGGGATGGTGTAACAGAGCAGAATTTGGCCTCTAGTGCTTGTTCTCACAAGCTCCCCACAAGCCAGCCAAGATTTTTTCAGCTACTTCCATCTGAAGAGTTTTTACCTCAGAGAGTCTCTAGCTTTTGTGCAGTCTTTACACAACAGCTTCTGTTAACTGGAGTGACTACCACTCCTTTTAGAGGTACTCCTGTTACACCCTCCCCAGCATAACCTCGCCCGCTACGTGCTCCTATAGGCACAGTTTCTGTTTTAAGAGAGCCTGTGGAATATTTGATGTTGGGATCGGGCAGGAGTGAATGAATGCTCCATTATTCACCCTGGTGGTACAGCAGTGGTTGCTCGCAAGTTTTACAATGCAGCGCACTGCTGTAATGACATCATATGACATCATAAATTTCTCACAATTTCTAAAACTTTTGATGAATGTTCCTCCATAACCACCTCGTTAATAGATAAAAAAAAAAGCTAATCAGAGAAAAATCTTGTGTATTTGTGCAATATTTAGGAGTCTACAGACAAGTACTAACCACCTCATGCTTTAAACCTGAGTCTTTACCTTAAGTTCCAAAGAAGGCACCAACCCAGCTTTTAACATGAAGACCTCACAAAGCAAGCTCCACTGCAAAATATATGAATCTTAATTTCAAGTAATATTTCTAACAAGTTCTCTGAAAACAAAAAGTTACTGTATTTCTCATATTACATCCAAGTGTTTATGGTACTTCAACCACAAACAGTCCAAACTAACAAATATTTTCCCCTTCTTTTAAAACCTTCCCACATACACATACATATTAATCAATCTGAAGACCAGCTTCTCACGCCATGCCAAGAGGGTGGATATTTGCTATCCCCACCTTGAGTCAAACACACGCACACAGACCCACACTCACACAACCAAAGCAAGACCGGAGCTGGCTGTAAGGCTCCTAACCTCAGGCTTCATGTGTCTCCTTGCTCTCTGCAGCTTTCTTCTCCTTCCAGCCTGAAGAAAACTACTTGAAACCAGGTCAAATCTTACATACTAAATCAAATGTGCCTCCCCACTTTCAGTCTGAGCTCCCACGCTTCTGTCCTCAGAGGACACGGGCCTTCTTTCTCAATGGCTCTACAGAGGTAGGAGGACTCCTACGGGTAATTTCTCTTTTGTTGTCTCAGTCTACATCACTGTATGTCAGGTTTTCACCATAAGCAACCAAGAACCTAAGCCCAAGCTTCTACAATTAAAATAAAAAAAAAAAAAAAACAACTCTGAAGATCATTAAACAAAAGATATCCTGCGAATGGATGGATTTCAAAGAAGGAAAACTGCTCTATAGTAAAATGGCTTTGGCCTACCCCTCCTGAGCTAAATAACTCACTCTAGAATAGCTGTATTGCATTTGGTTTTCCATATTAGGGCACAGCTAAAAAGCTGCATGGCTGGCACACTCCAAACAAGATCTTTGCAAACAATCAACAGCGGTTACTGATCCTATAGATAAATGTTTCTGAAGCTGTGGTACCTATGCTCCCAACTTGTCTCTCAGCAGATTATTTACTTCTTCATATAAAACAAGTTTGAAATGTAGTCTGGAAATAAAAATCATGTTTTGACCTCTGCCCTCAATTGCATCAGTGGAAATCAAAAACTCCACTGACTTTATTTACACTGCTGTAACTTAAAACATGACTTAATTTACTTGTAAAGAATCCCTTGTTGAAGCTACAGCACCAACAATTATGAATACTAACTGCACTGTGTGTGCTGAGTTTGGACTGTACATCACACAACCGTATTCCCACTTAACTTTTGCATTTTACTAAGCCTTCACTCAGAGACAAACCTTCCTAGTTCCATTTCTGGCCTTACTACACTAATATCAGAACACTGCATTTAAGTTTCCACACCACTGCAAGGAATGTCTGATTCTGAGATACACACCTAACTCTTAAGATTTAAGAGGTCAAGACATTATGTCTACTACTAACAGCTTTTTTACTTCTGTTCTTCACTCCTCCTGCTAAGGAAGCAAAGCTCCAAATGAAATAATGGTCAGTCTAGACTCATCCTGGCTCAGAAAGCCATGACCACAGTGTGCAGTTCCTGCTTTAGCACATCTTGCCCTTTCCCATCTCTCTCTTCATAGGACATCTAACAGAACGCACTGCTTTTTCATACCCTTCTGTTAGCTCTCAAGTCACTTTCAGCCCCAGTTTCTGTCAACCCCTATGCTGTTCTGCCAGAACATCAGGAATATGATAAATAGTACATGTAGTTTCAGGGAAATATCTAATCTGCTACTTTTGCAAGTTCAAATTGCTGTGCTACTGATAATAGGAATGGGATAACAAGATATTATTCAGTACTGAAATCCTTTTTTTTTCTGGGAAGAATCAGAAAACTTATGAACTGTCCTATAGTATTCAGTGGTTTGCTGAGCATGACTATGGTCCAGCCACATGCCATACTGTATATATAGCCTTACAAGTTTATAACATACTGAGGTTTCTGCTTAATTTAAATCTGCTACTGAATTCTAATATCTGCTTCTCTGATTTCCCCGTCCCCACAGATCCCCCACTGGCACTCGGTGCCAAAGGCTCAGAAATAACCAAAGGGAGGCCCCAAGCATATTTGAAACCAACACAGACCCACGTAGGATCACACCGTCTCACACCTGAACACCCGCAAAGGACTGTGCTTCAGAGAGCAATGCTGTGTCCCAAAGTTAACATCCAGAGTTTTGTTCCCAGCAAATTAAAGTGCTTTCATTCTTTTCTATTCCATGTTCTTGTGCCAAAGATGGGATCATGCTCACAGGCTTCTGATGGAATCCTCAAAGATTTTATTTTTTATCTCTATAAATTGAATTTTTAAATTTTTAAAGGTAAGCTGAAGGTTCCGTCATCAAAATTCCCAGAAGCATGGTGAAGAAAATGTCAAGAATTAACAATGCTAGGTATTATACTCCCACACAGGGTTAATTTTGTTTCCAAATAGCATACAGAAATCTGTCCCACCCATCAGATGAGCTACTACGCTTCTATTAGCGTTCTGGCACCTCCTTCTGTACAATCATAGCCCTTTTTCTATAAAGCATATTATATAAAAGACTTAAGTCAACAAGCATGGACATAAGGGAAATGTGGTTGTTGGGTTTTTTTTTTGCTTCCAGATTTAAACTCATTACTCCTTGTATCAGACAGCATCTTCTTCCCTCTAAACACTACATCACACAACTAGCTGGATGCAAAAGGACATTCAGTAGATGTTGGAGATCAAGGAAACCAGGACTACCCTTCCTCTATAACCACAATGCTGACCCAGAGAACCAACAAGCCACATCAAAATCAGAACGTATTACATCTTTCTTCCCAATAAGCTACAAACTGCACTTCACAACTGCTCTGAGAAAGTAAATGCAGGCTTTGACAAAGACAAATGCTGTGTTGATATGACTTCATTTTGTCATACACCAACTATATTTTGTATCTAAAAATACATGAACTGGGGGCTGCCTGTCTTCAACAGAATATGATGCCACAGCTACACTGGTGAACATGCAGATTTAGTTACACACCTTGCCATATAGCACATAGGGTGGTTTAATAGTCCTAAATACAGTCCAATTAACAGCAGTTTGCATCTGTACCCAGTTCCTGGATACATGACCAGATAAAATCTAGACAAAATGCTAGGCACTCAAAGGAAAACAAAGTACACGGTGTGTATTAATCGCGGGGGAGTTACCGCTGCCATCATGCAATCCCTGGTGAAAACATGATTTTTTTTTTTTAATTTATTGCGATCTGTTAAAAGTCATTCCGTTTAAACGGCATTGCACAATTTCCAGACAACTGAATCTGTGAAAAAAGCCTTATGGCTTTGTGTCAGGTCTTTCCACATTATTATGGTGCAAAGGCTACATAAATTTATCTCCTTCTAATTCTGGATTTTTTTTAAATACCAAGACACTGGAGGTTTTTCCATCTGCAGCTAAGATTTCTCCATCTCCCTCACATTTACACGCAAAACCAGAGTTCATGCACAGGAGACACCGATTAAATAAAACCCAGGAAGATTCAGGAGAAGCTCAGAAGATGTTTGATGGCAGATTTGTTCGGTAACAGCCCTTCCTGCCACAGCAGTACTACAGTTGTAACCTGCACCTCCATCCCAGCCTGATTTCAACAAGAAGGGGACGGAGAGGAGCAGGACATGGGAGTTGCTGTATGGCAGTGAGAAGGTGCAGGTGCTTACTACACTACCCAAAAAATCATACTGCTGTCCCTCCCAGAGGCATGACCTTGCTATTACAAACAGCATAGGAACACATGGTCTGTTGGCTGTCTCACTTGCTTTCTTCCTCCCTACACAGAAACATACTCGAAAGTATAAAGTACAAAAGTCCTTGCAAAAATAAAAATTTATTACAGAGCTACAGAAGAGAAAAAGAAAAAAATCTCGTGTTTTTATTGTAACAAAAAATATTTCTTAACCTTGTCACTGAAATTTTTTTGATTGTTAGGCATGTTATTTAAAAGCATAATCCACATTTCACCATAAATGATGCAGTTTTCACCTCATACCACGCTCTCTAGCTAAAAATTATTACATTTCTTTCCTACTTGCCTTTCTGAAGTGCCATACCACCCTTTTTGCCCACTTCTGGAAAAAAAAAATCATAAATGCATACACACACTGGGATTTAGACAATTTGGCACTGGTCTTTTAGTATCTGGGAATAACAATCAGCTTAACAGAAGCAGCTTTGTATCAGTACTTCATAACAGAAGTACTTCTGGTTAAAGAAAGAAAAGAACGTCTCGCACAATACCAAACTAATCCTTGCAACAAATTTATTAATTCAACCCTGAAAAGGTCAGTAGAATATTAATTTGTTCCTTTATGAACAATATACTTGCACAAAATAACATAATAGGGTTTAATCTAATCCGGGTAAATAATTGCTCACTAACATTCAAACAGCCTTGGCACCAGCACTGACACAGCTCAGTACAAAACGGTAAATTTACTATACACCATTTTAATCTTTCGGTGACAGAATAAAATTCTATATGGAGAGTAGTTACAAAAGACAAATCTTTAATAATTGCCAGTTTCTACTAATTTCTGCCATGGTGTAACAATCAGTTCTTAAATATGTCCCCTTGTACTGGTAAAAACCCAGTTGTTTCCGAAGGAGAATACCTACTGTTTGTGCCTGAGGAGCAAGAAGCTGAATTTGCTCAAGATTCCAGCACAAGTCCCTAGGAGAGAAGGAAATCCTAACTACCCCTGCAGCTACATGGCATCCCCATCAGGTTGCGTGGTACCAACAGGGCCACTCTAGGACCTATGTTCCCCTTTACACCATGAAAAAGCCCACCTCCCGCCTACTTGCCCTGTATGTCAGCTGTGCCCCCCCCCCCCAAAAANCCCCCCCCCCCCCAAGAAACCGTACTCGGAATCCTTCACTCGTGTGCTCTAGACTAGACTGCAGCAGCTCTTACCTGGCTGGAAGCCACCACTTCCCATACTGCAAGTCACCTGTGGCTGAGATAAAGCACACTTTTGAAATCAACAGGTCTTTCCTCCACAAACAAAAGAAAAGTTTCACGTTTGACCTCAGAGGCAGATCCTGCTGCTTCTATGAACACACATAAAACGCATTTCCTTTGGAACAGATTTATCCCATTCCGCATAGGGTTTTATTTTATGGGTGGGACTGGTTTTTGTTGATTAGGGCTTCTTCGTTTCATGGCAATTAGTTGTAAAACACCTTAAAACGCGCTGCTAGAACAACTGCTCGAGAGAGAGCACTTTGTATCTTATTGTAAAATATTCAGACACTCAACCCAAACAAATGGTGTCTGTAATAAAAATACTGCCATATATCTTCATTTGTACTAGAACAAATCAGTTTTATTTGTTCATTCTGTGTTTTAGTGTCATAGGTCTCTTAGAAAAGATAATTTATAATTCCTTATGCAATTAGATATAAAATTAAGTCGTCTTACTCTGCAGAAGAATTTATAATAAAGGGACCGGGTTCAACCAGTTACACTGAAAATATTTTGATAGCGTCAAAAAAGACAGCATAAAAATCTTTAGTGTTTTAACAAATTAACACATGCCTTTTGGGTAAAGTACTGTACATGCTGTTAATCTTTTAATTAGGTTCTCAATTTCACATACACATTTATGGTAGGGGGATTTTTAGTGATCAGAAAATGCAAATGCATGGTGTTGCTATGCTCTTTTAGCAGAGATATCAAGGGGGAAAAAATGTATGTGTAGCCCTCCATTTAAAAGCTCCACAATAAAATATTAATAAAACTTTCTGAATATTAGCAATTACCATTCTTCATTCTTTTAAGCAAACAAATACAGCTTTCAGCTTGAGGGGAAAAAAAAAGATTTGTTCCCCATGCTCAGGCCACAAAAAAAGAAACTTTTATGTTCGTAATGCATGTAGTTTTTAGACACATCATCAACATTCAAAAATATGTAACTGATACTATCTATATAAATGCATACATAAATAGTGACGTTTGAAACATATTCCACAGTAGCATTTCACAAAATGCCAATTTTCTCGTGCTGACTGCTGCACAATTCTGCTTAAACATCTCCTTCTCGGATCCTGAAAAGATTTAGTATTATCTACAGCTCATTTCTTAATTCATTCTTTTCCTCGAACATTTGGTTCATCCTCATTTTCAACACAAGACAAACACGTTTCTCCCCCCACCCCCAAACCCCGCTTCCAAGTTTAAAAAAAAAAAAAATAAAATCAGCCAACCTCAAAAAGGCAGACAAATTGCCAGCAGTTAACGATCCCTACGCCAAAGGACATTTTTAGCGTGGAGTTGTCACTGTGAAAGTAAGAACTATCTACCAGCTATCCCACATAATGATTTTTGTTAGAAAAAGGAAAAAGGCCAAAATGTGGCTAAGCAGCAAATATATTATAAAAACAAAGTATGAAAGCAATTTAGTGAAGAATCCTGACTGGCACACTCATTCTCCTCCTAGTTTGTTTTTGGAATTTAACTCTTTGTTGGTAGTTGTGGCAACAGCCAGGTGAAGTCAAAGATGCTGCACACACAAAACTGGGGAGTGAAAATGAAATATAGATCTCAGATCCTGGGATTACTATAGCTTTATTGTTTCACTGACAGCTACTTCATCCTTGAAGAATTACTTTTCTGTTAGAATAGTTGAAAGTAAAATCGCCCATAAATACACAGTGATTCACAGATTTCTTCAACCTCATCTTATTCTACTTGATGCAATGCCTTTTTTTTTTTTTTTTGCTATATCAAACATATATAAACATATATTTTTTTAAGTTGTCTTGATAAATCAAAAGTATTCACTGGCTGAAAGGAAGAGCAATTCTCCATAAGCCCTGCACCAGTACGGAGAGGTACAGACACCCACCCTCAATAACCAGGTAGCTCCATGGACCAGGGGAGGACATGCACACCCGCTTCTCTCTGCCACACACTGAATCTGAACCTTGAGCGGTACTCTCAAAGTGAGTTTCCTGTGAGCGGGACAGCAGGCAAAAGGAGGTCACTAACAACATTGTCTTTTGCTCATCCCTTCCGTTCTGTAAATGCTGCCATTTAATCTCTTGCAGACCCCAACCACAAACAATGCAGGAGGGCAGATTGCCCTTGTAAAACTCAACCGGTATGAAAGATGCAAACAGACACCAAATACAGTTGCTGACTGACAGGTTCATTTATATTCCACTAAGGGCCAGGAGGATTACAGCCCAGTCCCTTCTACAGCACTCACACAGGGTGGTGGGAAACCCTCCAAACTGACCCTTTGCTGGCAATGCCAGAGGGATCCTTCCTAAATAGATAATCAGACACAGAACAGGGGTCAGTGGGTTTGCCCTCTCTTTTTTCTTTTTTAATTCAGGGGACACTTTCTGTTTATCCTCTTTGTGTTCTCTCCCCTTACTTTGTTAGGTTTTCACTTTCAAAACAAACTGGTTTCCATGCTTAGCTTGTCTGTGTGGTTAAAGGGGACTAAGAAATACTGCCTCACTCCAGGAGCTTGCAAGAGACCCTGCAGCCAGCACTGCTGCCCTCCACGTGCTCAAACCAATTCCCCTTCACACCCACAGTGAGATCCAGACCAGGGCTCTGATGATAAATGGACTTTGGACAGACTGGTCAGCAGAAAGAGCTCTGCTTTGTCCCCAGCAGCCTATCCATCAAAAATGCTGTAAATCCAAGGCAAACCAGAGATCCTCAAGTTGGCACGTGCTTCCCAACAAGCAGAAGCCAATCCAGGGGATGAGCCCTACCTCTAGGTAGGGTTAAAGAAAGAAGTGGCTGGAGGTGGGCTCAGCTTTGTGCCCACAGTTGTGGGGAAGGCAGATGGGACAAGACAATCTGCAGCTGGAGCAAAAACCCTGGTCTGCAAGGTTAAAATGCTACTTCTCTTATCTAGAGCACAGAATGAAAAAAAAAATATCTCAGCATACAAGAACATTAAAAAAAAAAGGGGGGGTGGGGGAAGCACTACCCTAATGTGAACCACGCCCAGGCTTTGCTCTCCTCATAGGACTGAATGTTTAAATATTTAGCTTGTTAGCTACCAGGCTGCTAACTGCACCTCATTTTCCTTCGCTGGACAGTGGAAGATCCAGTGTAACCTAATTTATTCCCACTGTTAAATACAGTACTGCTTCATTATCAGACTCATGCAAGAAAAAGACAATACAATTTTATTTTAAATGAAAATTAATAATTTCCCAGTTTTCTTCAAAAATACCTGTGGTTCATGGCCTGGTGGGCTTAGCTGAGGGGTTGGGAAGGGGGCCAAGAAAAATCACAATTTATTGTACGCTGGTTTAAGTTTTTAGTTGAGTGCACACAGGCCTTTTGGAGTGAACTTGATTTTAATTTCACCCCAAACTACTGCAAGGGTTGCTGTGACAAAAAAGCCTGTGGCTCAGCTTCCCCAGCACTCGTTCATTGGTTACAAAACTGGCAGAATATGTGCAAATCTTTCCTCAAAGAGTGAAAGCCTGAAGAAACCTCTGTCCTGCAGCATTATGTTTTTGCACACAACCTGCAACGTAAAGCGAATGGGAAGCACTAAAGCTTTCATCAAACAGAAACACCAATTTGCTGTTACGGCCTTAGCGATGTGTCTCAGAAACAAAGTGAGGGGAGAGAGGAACAAAAGGTTTTAATGATTTTTACCTATAGCACAGTCTGAGTTTGATCCACTATGGCTGTGGAGCAAACAAATGACACACACCACTGCAACAAGTCCACTAAGAGGTCCCAGAGCCATCAACGAAGCAGGATGTCTTTCACAGCACCTGGCCTCAAACTGCCATGGCAAAGGAAGGAAGGAAGGAAGGAAGGAAGGAAGGAAGGAAGGAAGGAAGGAAGGAAGGAAGATTTCTCCGGGACCCCCGAAAGCTGCTCAGCCCTCACCATTCCCTCCTTCCACCCTGCCTAGGAGTAGTGCTGGGCTCAGGCACCAACCACAATTGAGACAGAAATTGGCCGTCCAGTGCTGAGCAGTTTAGGGCTACCTCTAGATACCCTCCTTTAAGCTGTTCAAACAGTAATAAATTACCCATTTACTTATACTGCCCAGGTGTTTGCCATCTAGAAAAATAGATTATTATTTGCAGAAGGTTTTGTTCCATCACAAGAATCCCGTAAATTATATAATGAGATCAGAAAGCCAATACCATGTGGCAGTTTTTACACACACCAGCACAGGGGAAAGAAAAGGGAAGAGAGATTCTTCCTGACCACTGGTTAGAAGTTAAGGACTTCCACAGTGAGCTTATTGAAGAATCAGGTATTCACTAGAGTTCAGGCTGTTGGGGTAAAGAGGTTACTTAAAACAACACTACAGATGGAGAATGAGGGTGACAAGTAACCTGAAATGTCGGTTTGTTATTTTGATCTTTTGTTTCCATATATACACGATACTTCTATGTATATATTTGGATGTGTGTATATGTATAAAAGGTGTATTTATATTCTAGATTAAACTATAACCTATTTTATATGTATATTTATATATTAAAGCAATATAAATAAGAAAATATATTCCATATATATATATATGACATCTTAACATTTCTTTGCATGTACTTCTTTCCACAAAAATCCAAACACACTGATTTTTGTAAACCCTGCATACATAAGCAGCCTCAATTCCTATCTCGTTTTATTTTTACATAAGATTTTCAAGAGTTCCAAGCAGCATTTAAAGAGAACTCTGGGACTTTAATTGAAATGGCGTGAGATGCTGAACCTTTAACAACAGTGTCTTTCAAACCCTGTGTCCACTATGTACTGAAATGCCTATCAAAAAAATACAAAGGGGGAAGAGATTTTCAGCATTCTCATTAATTCTGACTTTCTCTCATGGTTCCTGTAATTGAGTTTCACTTAAGAGTTGTCATGCAGTTTTGCAGAGTAGACAAATCAGTGATTTGGTGGTAAATGTCTGTATATAGGGAGGGAAATAAATATTTGAGAAGTACTCAGCCCACTTTCTTCAAACATCCAGGGAGAAAGACAAAGAATACAACTCAAGCACTGTACAATTCAAGAAGGAACAGCTTTTACAAGGAAAACGTTGATCTGGATGGCTGCGTCTTGCTGCAAGAAACTCAGACTGCTCAGCAATCCCGGACAAGTTGTCATGAAGTTACATGTCAGAGTTCACTACAAGATGTCAGTTTGAATCACAGCCCTCACACGTGGTGCTGTTAAAATATTTGATTTGGGCTTTTTACAACTTCACATTCATAACTGGAGAGAAGTAAAAAGAGCTTACCCATAAAGGGTCCTAGAAGAAGCAAGGGGGGCAAAACGGTATTACTAAAAGTAAGGAGCTGTTGATTACAGGTGGAGTAAGACCAAACTGTGGAGCAGAGCTCCAAACAGGGCTGAGCTGGGTTTATTTTGGGGTGGAGGTTTTGGTTTTGCTTTGGTTTAAGACACCTTGGTTTAGCAGGTTGATGTACTCTGCAGCAAAAGAGTCTGAGCTGAGAGAAATAAAGTAACTCTACAGGGACTGACAACACTCTTGCCCGAGACCGCTATGTGACCTCTGTACAAACAAAACCAGAAAAAAATAGCAGCAAACAGTGACAGTGCCAGGAAATGGCCCAACATTTAGTTTGTTGCCTGTATTGCCTTGTTATTTAGGTCATGATATCACCAGTGCCTCTCCTATTCATTAAAGCCAGTACCATACTGACTAGATGGTCTTTGATCAGAGGAGCAGGGAGCCATGCTCAGACATACAAAGGACACTGGGCTCTTGGCTGAGGAGTCAGCCGATGATAGCACCCCTGTAATTCATTGCACATTATTCACAGGAGAAACCTGAACCCAAGTTTCCTCTCATTTTTCCCATACTGCTACTTTAAACTTGCATTAGAAATAATATACCTGGTCTTCCCAGCTGCAGCAAGCTTGGCTGTACACATCAAGCACAGCTCTGCGGAGTTTCGCTGCATTTTTACTGTACCTTTCTTGATACAGAAATATAAACCCAGCTTGTGCGTGTTCAATACAGCCCCCAGCTGGTATGTTCTGCCTCTACCTGACATTCACTCAGAAGCTACTGTGGTCCTGGAGATGGGGTCTTTTTCCCTACTAATCACTGGCTCAGTTCATTCCAATAGCCCCAGAGCCCCATGCTGTGGGACCAGTTTAGGCAAATCCATTCCCTCATTGATACTTACACCCTTCAGGTATTTGAATACGCAGTTGCAACCCCCTGAGTGGTCATACTGGTCTCACAAAGGCTAGCCAGAGAGAAGGCACCCAGCATTCAGGTTGCCACATTCTCACACACAGAGGCCTGGGGTTTGGGCTGATATGCTAAATGTCACCATATCAAACAGATTTGTTCTTTGCTCTGAAATGCTACCTCGATGCAGGGCCTAAGTGCAAGAGGCCTCCAATTAACAGCAGAGAGCAGGGCTGAGCTCACATATTTAGTCCCTTGACAGAAACGAGCACGCTTGCAGTCTGGGTTCCTTCCTGCCCCAGGCGTGTGCACCATGGATGGAGAGGAGAGCCCTCACTTGCCTATGCCTTGGTTACCTCGCTGTCCCATCAGAAGACCCACCTTTCTCTCTCACTGCAGCTCACTGCAAGCACAGGTCCTCTACTCAGTGTGCTGCAGAAGTACCAAAGCCATGTCAAGCCTGTTTTACAACTGCCCATGGCTGAGAGCAACATCAGAGTTCCACGTGTGAGGCAGCTGGAGAAGGACAGCCAGTCCTGGCACACACCTCTCAGTGTCATGACATTAGGGCAGTGGTATCCTATCAGCTGCTCCAGCCAGGTACTGAGTGGCAGAAACAAAATTCTCCTCTTCCCTACTCCAGTCATGCAAGGCTGACAGTGCCAATGCTGCCTGACCTCAGCTTGCTAAATCATGATCCCCACAGAGCACCACTGCTCTACTTCAAACTGCTCAGCTACTGCAACCCCATATGGCTCAGCAAGATGCATAAACCCTTTCTCGTTCTTGTCTCACACCTTCCCCACTGACCTCTGCCAGCCTCTCCTTCCAGCCAGCCCCAGCACTCTGAAGCCATAAAGCTTCCCCCTCCTCAGTCAGGACCCATCACCAGAAGACACCCAGCAGTGTGAAGTGGAGCCTCCAAAGCATAAGTGCAAGGCACTGCCTCTTGCAATGGCTCTGCTCACGGCAATGCACTGGTTAAGAACAGGAGCTTGGCCATCTCTACAATGACAGGGAAAGGAAAGATCTAGTATTTTTCTCTTGCTCTGTGTTATCTTTCCTCTGCTGTTTTCTCACCCCTCCTTCTGCTCCACTTGACATCTCAGCGCCATCTCACTCTTCTGTACCCCCCTTTCCCTGCAGCTGCCACACACAGCAACAAACCCATGCAACCCCTTCACCAGTACCGAGCTAAGGCTGCCCAGAAACAGCAGTCAGGGTAGGCACTGCCTCTGCCCTGCCAAGACACCTAGCAGAAGCACCTCGGAGAAGGCAATCTCCATTTTCACAGCCCATTCAGCTTGACAAGCTTTAGCAGACACTGTACACCAGTTCTGTTCATATACTCATGATACCTAGCAAGGAACTGTTCAAAAGAAAAACCATTTATACATCTGTCCACAAGAAATCACATAGTCTTTCTTCTTCCTATGGATTCTTAGAAAGTAGAACTTGCTAAACACGTCAAACCAGCACTGTTCCTCCTTCACCCCACACAGAGCAGGTCCCAAAGCTGCAGGACTGCACACAGGGTACTCCAGGTTGCAGCTATTTTGATACTACTTTGGTCCCCTAAGTCAGTACTATATACTGTATCGATTCTCTGCTAGCTCCCTTCTCTTGCATAGCCCAGTTAGAATACGCCACACCCACAAAAAAAACACCAAAAATTGCACAAGCGCATATAAATTTTCTGAAAATACACATAGAAGGGGTCTCTCTTTAAGGCATGACTCTTCCACTCTGGAGGAGGCACATGTAGCAGGTTCCCTAGTGTCAGGTGTAGACTCAAGCAATGAGAGAAAAATACATAAATGTTTATTAAACCTTTGTTGCCATTCACACCACCAACTTTCACACCCCAGTGCCAAGCTGTTAACGAATTCCCATGCTGTTCCAGAAGACTTTTCACAGCTCCTGTCAGAACAGGGAAGTTTCACGAGGGCAGCACTCGCTGGAGAAGTCTCTGCTCTCACCACCATCAACAAAAAACGCTCACAACCAGCTGTTTGTGGAATAAATGTGTCCTACCCTAACTGTGTGGGAATGAAGAACTTTCAGCGAGGCAAGGGGACTCCTTCATGTACACCTCCCAATCCATATTTGTGTCAAGATTATTTATACTATGACTACTGAGTTTACCTAATGACCAGGTCTAAAAATTCACCACGACCAGCTAAGTGACAATGGGCCGGTACGTGAAGGCTTCAGGCCAGGTGAGCGTGCAAAAGTTCATATGCTCGGATATGGTGTCAGCTTGTCAGGGAGCTCAGAAGCTCTAGGCTGCTGCCCAGGAAGGAGCTGGGGCAGGAAGGCCCCTCTGGGCACACAGACCCCTCGGGGAGGCAAGCGCACCACCTACCCCTCCATGCCACATTTCTTTTCTGGCACCCAGACCCTGCCGTGCTGCCGTACAGCTGGCAAGTGTGAGGCAGGGCTCGGCACGCAAGTCGCACACCGCCTGCTCGAGCCTCAGCGGGTCTGTAGAAGTGCCATGGTGAACCGCAGCGAAGGCGGTGTGAAATTGCACAGCAATTCTCTCTGCTGCCGCAACTCCTCTTTTCCCTTGCAACCAGCTCTTTTATCTGCCACTGGAGACCCTGTTCTAAAAGGAGCAGGCAAAGGCAAGATGTTTCCCACAAGATGAAGTGAACACTGCCTCTACTCTCAATAATCCAACACAAGGGGAGGGGGAAAATGAAACACTTTCCAAACTCAAAAAGTGATGATTACAATGCTACATTACAGCTTAGACAGCCTTTACAATACAAAACCTTTGCCAAGCTCACATTTACTCTGTCCCTGGAGGACATGGGGACACCGTGTTTTGCACAACATGCTGCTCAAAGCTTTACTGTTTCGAAAAACGCACCTGAGGATCTTCAACTTCTCATGCAGATCCTGTAATTCAGCTGCTCATAAAGCATAAAGAAGAACTAAGTGACTGTTTATCAATGTACACTGCTAAATAAAATTAATCCCAAGCACTAGAACAGAAGCAGACTATTTCTACAACCAGAATGAATAAAGCAAAAAGCTTTTTTTCCCCTGCTCTTTTTAATATCAGAAAATTGTGTTCCCAAATAAATCCTCCTATCAACATTTTAGCAGCAGGCTTCTGTCAGCCCTAGCTGACAGATTACAGCCCAATATTCTATAAATTTTCTCATTAAACTAAACAATCTCAGAGATCTATTAGCACTCTTTCTCTGCCTGTACCTCATCTCTCAGCTTGCAGATGGCTAGCGCAAAGCATGACACTACAGAACATGCTGCATACTTCAGACATATCTCAAAATGAGCGTGACCTTCAGTATTTCCCCAAGATGCATAAGAGAGAACTGGTCCTTCAGTGTGAAGGTAAATAAACTGGCCAAGTAAGAGATTTATTAGCTGACAGACCTTCCAGGGTTTTTCTGTCATTTCTAAATACTGTACCATCTGATGTTTTCTAATTGGTAACTATGGGCTTAAAAACAAAAATGCTGAAGCATTTTCTTTGATACTAATTACAAAAATTGCAGATTTGACTTGTATTTTCTACACAAATTATTCAAGCAACACACCAAGTGACAGGTTAGTACCTGAACGTGCTTACTGTCAAAGCCTGTAGTTCAAAAACACAGTGGCCGTTTCCTCCCTGCACAGTGACTAATTTCTTTCGTGAGTCAATCTGTCTCTCCTTGCTATTCTCACAACAGAGAGAGGCTGCAAACGCAAGGTTCCCCCAAGTGAGATGCTCAGCCAGTGTGGATCACTGCACTGAATGGCATGCCTCCTTGGAGCATGTTTCTTGCAGAGCCCATTCTCCTTTGTAAGTGCCAAGAATCAAATCTTGGCCACCTAATGCAGCGTGTTCCACATGTTAGTTCGCAACACGTTGAGCGACTGTGTTAACTGAGATGGATAGCGCTGTCAAACAGGAAACTGGCTCACCAGCATGGAAACAGAGGGATATGCTGACCTTTTACATTCAGGGGAAAAAAAGCCTCCCTAAAAGGACACGAAATGTTTCATATTAAAAAACAAAATAACTACCTTCTCCAAGAGCTTTTATTACCGTACTGTCTAAACAAACATGTGCATGAGTTCTGCCTGTGCGCAGAACCTGAGCCTCCCTCACAGAGCAGAGGCTGACAGAGGAAATGAATCATTATCACCCCACTTAGAAAGAAGTTTGTGCAAGGAACGCTGTGCTATTAAGTGCTGCCTGAACTCGGGGATTCAACGCCACTGCTGCTCCCTCTGCTCGCAGGCTCGAATACCTAGCCATACAAAGTAACTAAAACCAACCGATAAAATCCAAATCCCCTGGCAAAGCTTCTGTTAAACTATTCTAAATGTGCACAGGTTTTATTGATGACATGGAGATGAAGCCGAAACTTAACAGGTTTCTCATCCAAAAGAATAAGCATTGAAACCACCTGTTTAGTATGAAAAAGCCTCTTGAAATACAAAGTTCATTCTAGACAGATTATTCCCAACCCACCGCCTCCTGTCCGTCTCCCTCAAGATAAGGATTTTAAGTTTGGGTTTTTTCAAGCTGATATCTTGCATGGAGAGAGGACAGCTTTGTTCATTTTAAGATTTCACTGCTTCTGGAGAATCGTCTCTACGTGGAAGGGACTGTAGAGCTTTCCAAAGGGCTTTGCAACAATACAGTTGGTAAACGAACACAGAGAAATCACCCTGCAAGTTCAGTACTACAACTGCTGGCCATAAAGACAGCATGTATGTACATATATATAGATACATAACCATTATATACAATATGTAATTTTAAAAATTAAAGACTATATAACACCTGCTGTTCAAAACGCCCTGATACAAAGAGGAATACCATCTAGCTGGAGACCTAGAGGTTCTGTCCAGCTCTTCTGTGCTGACCTCCTTGACGCAGTGACCTGCCTAGTGGTACAGAACAAATGTGCCATGGATGTGCTGACTGATCATTATCACTGTATTTCACACTTCAGCAAGATCCAGCTATTGCTTTCTAGGCAGCCTAACAAGGTAGGGCTTGTTTGTTGTACACCTAGTTTAAGATTAAGTGATCAACACGACTAATATAACCACACCCAAGGTTTGTCACCTATTTCTTTCTTTCTCTTTACATTAAATAACTCAGGTGTTGTCTTCTGCCAGTGAAAAGAGGGAAAAGAACTTTATTGAATACCTTGTGCCTGAGCTGCAGAACTGTGGGAATACCCCAGAGCCAGGAGCGCTGTCTCCACCAGCTGGCTAAAGAGCACATCTTTGCGAACCAGAACGAACTCAGCATGCTCTTCTCGATTATCGTATTCAAGAGAGGCATCCGACTGCTCCACCACACAAAAGACTGGAATCATCAAACCTAGTTGAAAAAAAAAAACACAACAAAAACAACAAAACATCAATAAGGGAGGGACAAGAAGTGTGTCATACATCTCTGATTAAAGTTGTAAATTAAAACACCTCCTAGAAGGCTCATCTTAAGTAGAAATCTGCCTTTCTTCCCTGTGGGATAGCTTTTGTTTTCTTTCCAAGGGAAATAGTGAAGTCTCATCACTTGACTCATTTAAAAACCACACTAAAAGCTCCAGAGAATACAATTCAGGAACAGAATCACAGTCAGCATGAGGACAAACAAGATTTCCTAATAAGACCTTTTCAACATCACAGTTTTCTACAGTTCCATGAATGTCCCTATTCTTTCAGGTTAGAACTTCTCCACATTCAGCCATTCAAAAGCCTGACACAGAAATGTCGCT
Source organism: Heliornis fulica (assembly GCA_013399135.1). Taxonomy (NCBI): domain Eukaryota; kingdom Metazoa; phylum Chordata; class Aves; order Gruiformes; family Heliornithidae; genus Heliornis; species Heliornis fulica. The sequence continues at coordinate 19,166 of VXBZ01008436.1, read as the reverse complement.
TAAGCTTCTCTCTACACAGTGAACATATGGAGGTATCAGCAGAGGCTAGTCCCAACCACACTTCTTGGCTGGGATAGGCTTATTTGCACATTTTCAGATCATAGCCAGTCTTCTCACTGTGCAAGGAAAATATCCTTGCATTGATTTTGCTGGAAATTATAATCTTGTGTTGGAGGCTGATGGTTGGAAGCAGACCTAGAGAGGCCAGTGCTGTTCTCCCGCTGCTTGTACGAAGAGAGTGAGAACAGCTCTCTTCGAAAGAGGATAAAGGATGAGGAGGAACCACAGAAATGGAAAACTCAGGGGGTGGTCTGGATTCAATTTCATTCTGTTTTATTGTAAATTTACTTTTGTGGTTACAGGATCAAGTCCTCTATGGCAATAAATTGTGGGGCATGAACTTCAAGGGATTTGATACTACAGACAGTAGAGAAACCAGCCAATTTGCAGGAGACAGCACTACAGCACTCAAAACACGAAGGGAACATGGAACAGTTGGAAAACCTATAGAACTGCATGGCCATTTCCATCACCAGCTACAGGCAAAGCTGTACTCGGGGCAGGGGGCAAAGGAAGAACCATCACCTCCAGTCACAGAAATTTATTAACTGGTTATGCACTTGGTTAGCCCCTAGATAAACTAGAAAATACTGGGGCAGAGACAAACCTCAGCCTAAACCAGTTCTCCATTGTGCTGTCTAAGGCTCTCAATACTGCCAGAAACGTCACTTCTCACTCCTGCTCTTCAGAACTAAACATAACCAGTAGATAAAAACTATGAAAAATAACTGTTTATGAAATCCCAGGCACAAGCCACTGTGTTCCTTCTTTAGGGGAAAAAGAGGAGAAAGCTACATTTCAGTTCTCCTTCCATACAAACTCAGTTAAATATCTTCAAGATCTAGTACAAGCACACTCAGTATCTTCAAACCAAGACTTAGATATCCCTTCAGAGGACTCACCCTGCTCTTAAACAGTCACACCAGTAACAACTGCTAAGGGACTTAAACCCTCCTTGTCTTGAATTTGCAGAGACTAGATATATTTTAAAATATATTTTAGATACATAGTTCTCACTTAGTGACCTATCTGACGTGGAGGGGGTCCCAGTTTGACATTCTAAGTGCAGGCCAGTAGCAGCAGCTACGAGCTGTGATATCCAATTGATTTTTTTTTTAGTTTTTCATTTTAAAACACATCCTGAAGTAATGTGTAAGTAGGTTATGGCATCACATTGATGCTGCTTCCTCTTCACTACTTCATTCTGGGTTAAATCAATGCATTTTGCAAGCTTAAGCAGCCAAATTCTAACAGTGTTAAAAAAAAAAAAATCACAGTGAAAAAAAAAAGGGTGCTTTCCTGAAAAGACAGTGCAAGGCTGATCCCACAAAGGCTACAGCTTCCTATCCAAGGCTAAAAAAATGGGCTCCATTTGTCCATAATTCATTTAACTAGTGAAAACTAAATTTAACCTCTGTAAGCAGTAAACATTCCCTCCTGTCAAACATACAGTCCATCACGGCACTTCTGGTGGGGGAATTCATGTCTTAACAAGAGATTCAGATACTTGGCCAAACACTGAGGCTGTGCCATTGGTTGTGGTATTACTGTTGGCAAGATAGAAAAAGTAGGTGAATGCAAACCTATGAGAGGGATGCCACAGCATTTTAGTGAACTGCTGGTGCCTTCCTTGTCACACAACAGTTTTTCCACCTTTTCAGCACAGAACTTGCACCTATTCTCCACACTCATTTGCTGTCTCAGTACAAACAGGGCTTCAAATGCTAGAACTGATGCTGTATATGACATCACTTCATGGATCGCATGAAGGAGCTGCTGGATTCTTGCCAACTGTGACTTTCCTGCTCCTTCCTGCTGCCCCTGCTTGCAGGGACCCTGTTACAGAAACAGCTTTTGCAAAAACATCTCTGAACTCAGTGACCGAGCGTAACTGATGTTAAAGTGCTGTTAGTATCTTAAAAACAAGAGAGCAAAGGGCAGGTTACCACATCTGTCATCGCTAACCCATTCTCTTGCCTCTCACTAGAGCGTCTGGAATCTTAATACCAATTCTATTTTCTAAAATACAACAGCAATATAACTTATTCCCAAGCAAATCCCACTCCAAGGAAGTTCCATCTGCTTTGCCCTCTATTATGTAATGCAAAGTTAAGCTACAATACCTAAGATGGTTTTATTGCCCCAAACCTCCCTGTTTCCTGATGTTATCTTAAAATAAATTAACATACTTTCAGTTGGAATCAGAAAAAAAAACCCAACTATCTGCAGCCATAAGTCAATGTGCTCTTTACACACTGATGTACACCATGTCTTGCTCCTAGATGCATTTATTATACCTCCAGCTCATTACACGGTCCTTACAGGAAAAAATTCAAGTTCATCCCTACTCATTGTCATTCCAGTTGAAGTACTTGCAGCAATACTCAGAGCAGGAGACCAAGCATCCCTAATGAAGCTTCGCATTGCAGTGCTACAGCAGTGTAATCCAGCCTCACTCATAAATCCTGAAACTCCTCAGCTCTTTCCCTAACGCCCTATCAGGCACAACTACCATCATCCTGCCGCTCCCATACCCACACGTGAAAAAGGCTTCAGTCCCTTCTGCACTGAACTTCTGTGCATTTGCTTTCCCAGCTTTAGAGAAATGCTGCGGTGAGTGATGCTCTACAGCTCATGGTATACATTATATACAACACTGATTTTCACACATGGAAAAAACAAGGGGTAATCCGAGGGCTCAAAAGGAACCTGCTTGTCTCCTTAAAGGATGACCACAATGCAAGTGCACACACAAAACATTAACAGCAATCCCAAATTACACAACAGACTTTTTCTCCTTGATGCTAACTCACTTAACTGACTTACATGCACCTCTCCCATGCTTCTCACAGAGCTTTGACCCCATATAATCTGTGTAAAATGTTAGGGGAGCATAAAACGAGATCTACATAAATGCTTTTATAAGGACATCAACACACAGCAAGAATTCCTTCTCATCTATGAAAGACAAGAGGGGGAACTGCTCCCACTATTACCCAGAAGAAGAGTCAGCAGTGCCTGGCACCTTTGTATAACATGTATTATTAAAACAAATCAGAAATAGGATTTAAGGTCTGCCGTTGCTTACACAGGAAAGCTGCTATGTACAGAGAAGATTTCATAAACAGAGGAGTCCCAGCAAAAAAAAAAAAAAAAAAAAAGGTAAGGGGGGGGGAAAT
>VXBZ01008436.1:1002-15912 GCA_013399135.1 Heliornis fulica | reverse complement strand
AAAAAAAAAAAAAAAGAGTTAAGGGGCAGAGAAATTAAGAAGAAATTAAATTTGTTTCAGAGACGTGTCTAAATGCACATTTTTCTTCTCCTTGCTCATTTGAATCTGCAGTTTTATTTCACCAGGGAGTAATCCTTAAAAAAAATGAAGGAAAGAGAAAACAGGTATTTCATTCAAGAAGTGAAAATTCTGGATACTCTGCTGCATAAAACATCCAATTTTTTCAGAGAACTTGAAATATTATCAAACTGTGGGTATGCAGCTCCCTGGCAAGTACTGCCAGTTGTAAGGTTTGCAAGTAAAAGCTGTAAACTTCCAGTGACCTGCTAGAAGGACAAGACAGAGCAGACATGAAGAAATCCTGCACTGTTTCTTTTGTTCACTGCCAAACAATTGGTTGCCCAACGCGCGTGCTATAGGGCGGGTAAGAAGCACGATACAATCAGCAACACATTTCTAGGCACTGTCCGCTTCCAGGTAACCACTGCAGGCACTGCAGGCACTGAAGGATACAGAAAGCTGAGAGGGAGGTTAAAACTATTTCAGTCACCCACCTCTCCAGCCATTAAACAGGGAGCAGGGCTTGAATGTCCTATTAAGTGTGATATGAAGATCAACCAATAAAAAAGAGACACCAATAAAATTTGTGTCTTTTCAGATTAAAATCTGTTTCCATCAGCACAAGTTTTGAGCCCCGTCTAGGTGTTATTTAATCTAATCTAATTTGAACAATTTCCAAACATCAGCTTGATTAATTTCAACAGCATGGTGTTATGGAAAGATTTACTGTACAGGGGTTGTCTAGCAGGGAATTAATAAAGAAGCCAGTTCTTAGCCCTGAGTAACATGAGGTTTTAAGACTTCCCAGAGTTCTAGTGGGAATACTTCACAGCACAAGCATGTTTTCTTCTGGGAGTGAAACCCACCAAAATTATTAAAAACTGAGATCAAATGGTGGTGTCAAACCCAAAGGAAATCATTCTACAGTGCAGAGATTTTTATCAAATGAAGAAAGTGAAAAATAAAGTTTTTGTTGTTGCTGTTGTGCTTTGGATTTTTAGGTTTTGTTTGTTGGTTGTTTGGTATTTTTAAACAGAATGCAGACACACAGGCAGAATAATCTCTCTCAAAGACAAAGCAAATTTCTATGGTTCAGAAACCAGGACATTGGTATGAAAATTCAAAAACTACTGAGAACTCTGCATTACTGTATGCAGAAAACATTTTTCCTGGCAGATACTATAACGTGGGCCTCTAAGCTTGTCTTTCCAACACAGAAGGGGAAAAAAAAATAAAATTAGGTAGCAGCAAGAAGACTCCACAAATGCTCATCCCCACGTACACCTTAAAATGCTGAATTAAAAGCAACCTCAGCTGGACTCCTAAGACGAGACCCTTACCCTGGGACAGAGAGTAGGAAGTTCAATTAGCAAAGCATGGGTCACCTTGAGGAAATTATCTGGATAAATATTCCATATATTTAACAATAAAGCACACTTCCACAACTGGCAATAACCACAGGAAGCAATCAAACTACAAACACTTCCTAAACCTAATCTGCTTCTGCTTTTTCCTTAGGCACGAGCCCTGTACCCAGGAGAGGCAGTGAGGGGAAAGCAGTTCATTTATTTATTTCTCCTTGCGCTGTAACAGACCTGACCTTACCTATACCAATTTGGTGTTTAACTCTCTTTTCCTTTCTTTTAAATAAATTTTAAAAATGAACCCTAAATGAGAAAACCGTTTTAAAAGTCAGAAATCAGCATCCACACGGCACAGGAAAGGTTTGCCAGTTCTCCTCCTCGTATCCTGCGGCTCTAACTGAAAAGGCAGAAACCAATTAAGTTTGACAGCTTTCGGTTATTCAGAAATACCTGAATTTCTCCACCAAAGATGGCCCTCCTACATCCTAGCACAACATAAATCCAGTATTTCTATTCTGAAAAGCTTAACGCCACCACCATAAAGAAAAAGAAGAAAAAGAAAAAAGAAAAAGCAGCGCCGCTTCAGAGCGTCAGCGTGCCACTTCTTCAAAACGGTGTGAACTGCAAATCCCGACACGATGCGAAATGGAAACCTGGTGCGTATGCAAATAACCAGGAGGCTTCTACTCAAGATGTGCCTAGCTGAACCAACATAGAATCACAGTGTCATTCAGGTTGGAAGAGACTTTTAAGATCACATACAATGAGAAAAGATAAATTCATTGATGCAAAATGGGGGACTCGCTGCATCCCAAAACATAATTTTTGGGGGGTGGGCTTTTTTGGTTTTGAGGTTTGTTTGTTTGTTTTCCTAGAATGAAGGACACCAAATAATATTTGAAGAAAGCAGGTTTTGGTTCTGCTCTCAGCATCCCTTCTACCGAAGTGACAGCACAGCTGTAGCAGGTGGCAGTACGAGATCTTCCCCAGAAAATCCCTCTGAGTCCAGCCGAGGACTGCAGATACAGGATGCGCAGCGAGGGGCTGAAAGGGGCACAGTCGTACTCTTCCCACAGCACCAGGCAGACAGGGCTGTGCTCACTCAAGAAGGCACAGGAGATGCCAAGGCTCAGCCCATGCCCATGCAATTCAGCGATGAGGTGGAAGAGACAGAGCTCACACGTTTCAGCACAGGTCAGTCATGTCCATTAAGGCTCAGTTTCAGGCTACCCCATAAATTACAAATATAATTAAATCAGACAGAATATAAGACGTTGGCACTTAAGTTATTCACAATAAATGCTCGGTTTGGGTAAATGGACTGTGTTTCAGCTTTTTACATATCACGCAGAAGCTCACAACAGTCTCATTATGAGGCTGAGAACTCTTCTACCGTAAATCTTTTTTTACTGGGGACTAGAGGAATGACTTTGCAGTTGTTTGTCACCAACCACTCGGAACCACACGAAGAAAGCTGTGTGTGCACCCTGACAGGAGGTCAGCGGGAAATCTCTCTGTAAAATACAGGAGACCATATCAGGATCTTTGCAACTGTACACTCCTAAGCAGAACAAAAGCACCAAGCACCCCATTACAGCAAAAGGTTTTGTTCAACATCAAGGACCTTACTTTCCACTAATCCTCTGCTCTCCGATGTGCTCTAGACAAAAGGCATCTGATTTTGCATATAACCAGTAACGTGATGCTGTTAAACTCCTACTCTTCATGGGTTTATAAGCCCAATGCAAATCATTTCTTCCAGGATGCAATTTGGTAAAGAGGAGCTCGGTCCACAGATGATTTTAATATGATGTTTGCCAAAGAAACAAAATCATGTTAAATAACATTATACTGCAGACTTTTTCTCTTCTTACGAGGGCCAGAGGAAGTAAAACTAAGGACAGCATCTTTCTCCTCCTCCTCAGTTATTTTTTCTGGTTTTACATATTCAATAAATCTGTAGGCTGGAAACGCATTTCTACATATTATATTTTAGCCAACGGTGAATGCAAACCACAAGATATTATTTACATCCTTCTTCAGCTTCCAGTCCTTTCTGTGGCTTCAGTCTCCCAAGCATCACAACTATCTCAGATCACAGGAAATTTTATAAAGAAGTCCCTAATGTCTCCGCAGATGTCCCCTGCTTCTGACAACTAGCCAAACAATCCTTCTCCTAGCTGAAATAACAGCCTCACTGTTTTACACAAAGTATTCCAGGCCGCTGTCCCACCACAGAAACATATTATGAAATGCATCACTTGATTTGATAATACTCGAGTTTCTCAGAAAGCAGTATAAAAGAAAAGCAGTATTCAGAGCATGTGCTGAAACAAACAAGAGATGAGAAGTATTTACCTCTAGCACGGCCTCTCCCGCTGGATGTCCATAAGTGTTACTCACAGGAGACAAGGCCTTTCGCTAAGCAAAGCGGATCAGCTCCCGCTGGTAACCAACCCACCGTACTAAGCCAGTTGCACTAACTCAGCCTACACTTCAGATCTGTTGCATTGGCTGGGTTCAAAGGGCAAGAAAGAGAGCAGCCACAGGGGCTCTATGCCACCTGGTTACTCCAGGGCGGCCGTGAGGCAGAAGCAATTAAACAGGAAAATAAAGCACTTCCAGACCTTCACCTAAATGCAGGAAAAGTGAGAGTGATGATAACCCAGACCTCAAAACACAGGTTTAAGGGCACCCGAGTCAGTAGAGGGCACGTGGAGCTGTTCTGGCGGAAAGCTCAGGGTCCCCAGCCAGCCAGAACCCCCCCGGGACGTGTAGGAACGCCTATGTCTGCACTAGTGCCATGCATTCAGCCAGAACCACTCGCAGGCTTTCCAGTTCACACCAAAAGGCAAAGGTGAAGACGCTAGAGCCACGGTTTTCCTAAATAAAACAGCTCAGTTGTTTCAACTTGTTTCCCAGATTAAAAAAAAAAAAAAAATTAAAAACGAAGAAAAATCACCCCACAGCAGTACTTTATACTATGGACTAATGGAAAATATACTCATTTTGCTCAAAACCAGTGAAGGAAACGCTTTCAAATTAAACTGGTGTTTAAAAAAAAAAAAATCCTCTTAAGCCATTAATTTCCTATAAGTTTTAGGTTCTGGTTTCTGTAACTTAAAAATAAGTTTAGGGTTCAGGAGGGGTTTTTGGTTTGGGGGACTGCTTTCTGTTGTTTTTCTCTCAACTACGTAACAAAACTCGCCTAAGGGGCTAAGATACTCTGCGCCAAATTCCACCCAGAATTAATTTTAATGACCAACGTTTTTAAACCCTGAAAAATGGAACCACTAATAAGCCCTTAACTTTGGTGGTGCTAGCAGATGCCACCATATTATGTAATTTTAAAAGCAAAAAAACATCTTCTAGCAAAAACATTTTAATGAAGGTTCTATTAACTAGTCTCCTGGTACTGGGATAAGTCCCCTGGAATGTAACAGTAAAGCTTTCGTAGCTGGTTTGAGGTTTTATTTCTGGAGAAGAGCTGTGTACCAAACTCAGGCCTGTTTTGGGATCTCCACTAGGACCCACCAGCAAGCTCTTTTCTCCTTCGTGTCCATTCCTCTGTAAACCACCCCCTGGCAAGAAACAGAAGAAACCGCATCACCTCTCTTCAGATAAACAGCTGAAGAAAAGTTTAATGGAACTACAAGCTGAATAGATCTGTAGTCCTTGTCCTGCCCTTGTATCTTCCAGGTGCAGGCAGCATTAGAAAACCTCATTTCTAAGTGACAATGTCCACAGATAGGGCAGAACTGGTTATGGGTGAGAATTACTGGGATACACGCACTAGGACAAGCCACATAAAATGCTGTCTCAGAATAAATGTCATCAAACTCAATGGTTACTGGTGAGGTCTGTCAACCCCTTCAGTCTCAGCAAGGGTTCAGCTACTGCTATGGCAATATTATTACTAAATAGGATTTTTCTGGTATAAAGGGACAGCAGAAATCTTCATCAGATCTTCAGCAGAAGAACGAATGGAAGAGAGAACCACAACCAAAGAAGAGCAGGAGCCTCCCTGTCGTTCTCTCCTCTAGAAAGCAGCTAACTTCCCTCTCTTCCCCCTTTTCAGAAGCCATGATGCAGAGTCTCCAGACAGACTGCACTCATGGCCCACCATGGGTCACGTACTGGCATCTGTGGCTTGGTCTTTCCTTACAGCTCCAACCTTCCTCACCCCTGAAGAGAGAGCACAACTTCCAAGTGGCATTCTCTCATATTCCTTCTTTTTCAAGAAGAGAAAATCAAGAGCTGTGAGGGAAGCACTCCACAATTTCAAAGGACAGGACCACACATTCCACAGCTATCCATTTAAACATTATTCTTTCAGGAATATTTACTTTTATCAGGCAGCAGGTCATATCAATCTCAGCTTTAATAACTATCATGTCGTTATCAAACAAGTCTTAAGGTCCAGGAACAAGAATTAACAGCTACATCCTCGTTCTTAGGTATGCACGTAATTTGTTTAACCAGTCAGCGCCATTCTGGGGAGAGAGCAAAAGGACCTACCTACAGGCTGACCTACTGTGTGTGAATGTGGTTGTTCAGAGTCAGCAATCCCTGCTTCTGGGGCTCAACAGCCTGGATTGCTACAACATTACGTACACAGAGCTACACTGGAGAATCAGATACTTCTGCTAGTGCAAATGCATGTGCTTGCTGGGAGGTGTTAGCCAAAGAAAGCAGATGACATCTGCTCTCCAAAGGCTGAACTGGCTCCCGGTTCACTTCCGGATGCCATTCCAAATGTTGATTTACAAAGCTGTATGGTACACGACCAGAGCCAAGGCTACCGTAGGGGAGATCTCTCTTCCCAAGTGTGGTACAGCAGAAAGGACACTTCTGCTTACAGCTCCAGGTCTCGGCGTTGGAGAAAATGGAGAGCCAGGTTCCCTCAGGCTCACACCTTCATCTACAGTTGGGTCCCTCTTCCAGAGTAACTCAGCGGCAGCACACACCCAGCACAGGGTCTTTCTATCTACGGGGGCTAATCAGAAGGCTGAGACAGTGAGGTGGCTGAAAGCTCACAGAAGAGTCAGTCTCAGGCAGCAATCCGTTAAGAGAGCGAGCACTCTTACTGGCATACATGGTCACAGATTTGGAGAGGCAAAAGAACTGGAAAAAAAATCATAAAGCAGCAGAGAACTGTATTTTGAAAGAGAAAGAAATAAAGAAAGAAGTCTTTTTTTACTATCTTCTACTGTCTGTGGCTCTGAGCTCATCTATTTAGCAGGTCTGCATGACACTGTGTTCACATTAATATAATCAGGAAAGCTCAAGACAGTGACAGAAATCTTGCTTTCATTATTATGCCAAACACAGACATTCAGATAATGCCTAACTGGAGCTTTATTGTCAAGCAGCATGCCTACCTACTGCAACCTTCCTCAGAGCAGCCCATATGACATCTACCATCCCGACTTCTCGGTTGAGCAGCAAACTCAACTTAAAAATAAAAAGGGAAAAATAATAATAATAATAAAAAGAACCCAGCCCACACTTCTGTTACTCTGCATTTTCTCCAAGTCTAAAAATTGGTAGAGTGTATGACAGGTCCACCTCATTTTTCTTAATGATGTTTTTATTATTCTTTCACTCAATTAAAACAGAAATGGATATTGCATCTTCTGACTGTATAATTGTTATTGTAATCTGTTTTCGATCACTGCTTGGGAAATGGGTCCAAAACAACATAAACTATCCACAGCCTCAGAATACAAGTCATTTTCTTTTACTACGATACTTAAAGAGACATCTATCATGTTGCTCTGCTAGCATGTTCATATTATGGCAAAAAAGTTATTTGTAAGTTGGGAAAAGACATTATGAAAATCACCTTTTACTCCAAAGTATTGTATAACTCATAATTTATAACTACATTTCTTAATAACCATTCAAAATAATAAGGCTGGAAATTGTGCACATCTAATTTTAATATATAAATAATGGAAATGCATATAAACCAAAATATGCTCAAAATATGAATTTATATTACTTTCGAAAAATAGGCTGGTTATAGTTTTGAAAATGACATGCTTCATTTTCAATATATGCCTGTCAGCTAAATTTATGACAAAACACTCTCTGTGAGTTTAGATTACCAGGATGGTAAATACTTCTATGTGACTTGCCTCACTTATCTGAAGTTTCCGTCCAAATGCAGACAAAGTCAGCAACTTCTAGTGAGCGAGCTGTCAGCGATACGCAAGCAAAGACAGGCTAACCCAGCCACTTCTCAACATTATACAAATACATCGCCCCAGTGAGAGAGCTAGCGAGCCACAAGTAACCCTGTGGCTGTATGCAGCGATACAAATCGTGGTTTCTGAAACAAGAAACTCCCCTTGCGACATTTCTTGTAGGATTTAGTACTTTTGAAAAGGTTTGCTGTCAATAGAGTGTCTTTTCATCTCAGCGTGTCTTTGCAGAACAAATGAGGAGGGAGCATATTTAAGCGGGAGACATTTCTACTGCACTCTGAAAATGCTGTGGGCGTACGGTTATCTCAAGAGATGCTGCAGCTTCATATAAAATATAGTCTGACAGGTTATTTTTATTAATCTTTTTCTGAGCTTTCTTACCTTGCTGACACTGCTACTAACAAGGTACAGTTGTGCTCAGACTGTTCAATATTGTACGTCTGTCTGATACAAGGACATCAGACCAAAATGCCTGCAAATTTTTACTATGAGCCAGGTGATTTTCTATTTAGAAAACAAACCATGCGCTTAAACGCTTATCTAGAGCTACCGGTGTCTTGTTTTCAAGTTCTTTCAGTTCCTTTCACAAAGCTTCTACAAATAATGACAATCTTCTCTTTTTCCTAATGTCACTGCATGTAACATCAATGATCATTCAGCATTTGCTAGGAAATTTTAAATATATCTTGAGTTCAGGTCTGAGATCGCTGTCCTAGCACCCAGCTTATGACAGTAGCAATGCAAGGTTCACGCACTGTCTTCCAAGCAATTCTACGAAGTGCTACGAATTAGAGATTTTAAATATGACATAGTTGTCTGTTGAAATGGTGGCTTGATTACAATTGCATTATGCCAGTTGTGGGGTTTTCTACATGTAAATTGAGATTAAACATCCAGTATAGCAAAATAAATAGATTATAAAAACAACACCCAAATTAAGTATTTAGGAAAGGAGTCTTTAAACCTCACCTTTAAGTGTTTATTCATAGCCATAGAAGNACGCACTGTCTTCCAAGCAATTCTGTAAATTCTTTGTGTAGCCTTATTCCAAGTAGAAAAGTGTCACGGAAGGAGGTTTTTCATAAGTCCTCAGCCATCAGCAACATCAATGTTCACATCTTTAAAGAATCACACTTTTAAAAAATAAAAGAATCACCACCTTCCCAACACTGTTTATAAGGGTTTCACGGTGTCAGCAGTCTTAAAATGCCAGCGTACATTTGTAAATCTTCAGGGGATATCAGCAAAGCTAGTAGAGGTATTTAAAAAGAAAAACAAAAACAGAAAAGCCACACTTAAAATACTAGTTTCTGTTTTCTTAAAAGTTCTCTAGAATAATGGAAATACAGTTGCAAATATGAAATATTTTTCCTTACTAATGCTTGGATCGCTGCGACTGAAGACGGGGCAAAGTACGCACAACAGCTGCTATATGTGCTGTTGTACGAAGTGTAAGGGCTCTGAAAATAAAATCGTTCCTAACTACAGAACTGTGACAACATGGAGAACATGACTCGTTGGCTGAGAACATATCACCCATTAAAGCAGCCAAGGCTTGTGAATGGCCACAAGAACCTCATCCAGGCGGGCTAACAATGCCCACTGAATTAAACGGCAAAGCATATTTTCTGCCTTTCGTACCACTGATGGATGTGAACTCATTTGTATGTAACCCCACAGTTGAGGAACATTCTGCAACACGTACGAAGCTTGTTGGAGGGCAATTTTTTTTTTTCTTTTAAGGATGGCTAGAGGCTAGAAAACATTTCTCAAAAGCCATCAAATACTCAGCTGCCTCTTATCGGCTGCGACTACTTCTCACATCTGTGTTAGCGACACATATCATCGCAGGGACCAATGCGTCTGACCCAGGACATTTCGTACAGTAGGAATCAGCGACAAGTTTTTCAAAGCTTAGACAGGTCATCAGTTCCTTGTTCAACACAGCAGGCCGGTTTCAAAACCACTCTGAGCTCCAAGAGGAGAGCACGCTCGTTCGGTAGTTACAGAGTGTGGATCAGTCACAGGTTATCTTGAACAAACCAAACACCCCTCGTATCAATTCAAAGCGGCAGGGTAATACTTTATACCTTGAAAATCCAGGCTTTTAATCCTAAAACACAGCAGTAGTTACTAATTTAACTAAATTATGATGAGGGATGGTAATTAAAGGTCTAACTTATCTGTGCCTTGCAATTTGGGATTCGAAATAAAATCTTCCCAAGTTTTACAGATTTTCAGTTATTTTGAAAAGTTTAAAAATAAGATTTAAAAGCAGGTTGTGGAGTGCTCAATCACAAAAATAAGAATTTTCCTGAATAGGTCACCCAGCAGTTTGACAAATATAAATACATGACTGCAGTAAAACCGTCTTCGTTTTACATCATCATGGATGTCATAGTGTATTTCATCTTCTGTCAATGCAAATGACAAAAGTGTTTGACTTAAAGACTTTAATACTGGGTTTCTTCCTTCAATGTCCAAATCCTTTATCTAAATTCTGAGTGAGAAATATGTCACGCTTCCTCACTAGTATCTCTGTAGTTTTAATATGATTTTGCCACCTTCTTCGGGTATAACAATAATTCTGGGGGGTCACTGACAGAATCACGGTAACAGGAGCTTTCAAACAATCACCCCACGCAGACTTGACAGCAAACCTGCTCTGTTCTATCCCAGTGAACCTAAGGAAAGGCAAGATGCAATTTGTAAAGTGGAGGGGAGAACTAACGCTGAGTTTTTCAAAGAATTTGGTTTCTTTTCCTTTGCTTTGGTACATGGAGAAAATAATAGCATCCAGTTAACTAACATGGCCATGGACACAGGGTGGGGAGGAAGAGAGGAGATGACTCGGAACGCTTACAAACTGTTGCGGGAAAAAATAAAATCTAACTACAGCTAATCTTAAATCTTGAATTCAAAATTGTTGGTGGCTTTCTGCAGATGCAACTTAAGAGTCCCAAAATTACTCTAAACATCGAATTATGCATAGGTCACCAAATGGGTGGGTACCCTATATTCTGTTTAATGCGTATGTTCAATTGCACGTATAGTTTAACCAACTGTGTCTTTATTATAATAACAGACCAAGTACTGAAAACACATAAAGAAGGGCTATTTTTCTACCTCAGCAAAAAAGCAGCTGATATACTACATGACCCTGCAGGAGTGACTGCTCTGTTTATTCTATTTACATGACATGATCTGATTGGAAAAGGGGGAGTGGGGGTGGAAGTCAGCAAAAAGACCAGAAACTCATTTTTAACCATCGATCATGAACAAGAAATCACTGCCTTGCTCTTCTTACTGTTACGCTTAAAATGAGATCTCTCTTCCCCATTAGGAATCTGAAAAATTTAAAATCTGAGAATTTACATTTCCTCATAATTCCTTCTAAATTATATCAAAGCACAAGCCAACTATTCTGCAACAGAAAAAAACACAAACCATAAAATAACTCACATACTGCTGGTTCCTGAACTAACAAGGACTTGTGGCTTTCATGCTTCTGCATCTTGATGCATTTAATTCTTTCAAATAGCTACGTATGCCTCTCAGGCATCACAAAGACAGTCTTCCCTCGTAGATCCTAGACACAGAATGTCTAAAACTTTCACTTTACTCAGTTCTCAAGAACGAGCAAAACATGCTTCCCCACTCTGTTTAGAGCTTAATGTTAACTAACCGTTTAGAATGGAGGAGCAAATTTGATCAAGCTGTAGTCCTCCGCCAGCACTCAAGTGGATTTTCTCTCCAGTGAAGCACTCTAAACCCATGTAAAAGATGTAAGAAGTAGCACAAACTCTACGACATTTTGCAGACATATTTAGAATGGATTTTGACAAACAGCACTTTAACCATCCTCTGTAGGCGTTTCTTTCACCCCTGAAATATATTAAAACAGATTTCTAACTACACCTAAGCAGACAAGACTGTGATACATCCAAACGTTATGGGGCTTACAGCAATCAGCAGCGCTCCGAAGAGTCACTGCATCCACATTTCTGGTACATCTGATTTCATATGAGCACGGTAACCACAGCTACTGATTAACATCCCAAGCGTATGATTCAGTCTGAAACGTCCGAAAGTTTTCTCCCCCGTTAATACTGTGTAAATAAAATCACATATTTTAACAGTTAAATGAATAAGAATGTATTACTACCACACTGCATCAAACTCATCTAACCAGCACATTTCTGCAATCCTCTCCTGCCCAAAATCTGAACGTGCATCTTGGCTATATTCCGGTCCTATGTTTCTATTTCAGCAAAACCAAACTTCAGAACAGCTTACCCCGCGTACCGGCATTTTCAGCTGCATACACAGGCTCTGGATGCCTATTTCCTACGCTTCTCAAAATCAACACATACATATATATATATATGCACATACACTCATACACAAACAGGTTCATGAATTGCAATCAACAATTTTGTAAATATAAGTTGCCGAGCCATTAATCATCCCTTTTTTTTTTTTTTTAATCCTTATGGAGTGAATTACTAACTGAGAGGAGACGCCAATTCTAGTAAGTGAATGTTACCCAACAGGGATATAAAGCTGTCAACACCATAGAGCTCTTGCTTGCTCTAAACTCTCTCCCAGGCTTCGTATGTTTTTTAAAGCTGTATTAGCCCTTTTTTCCCAGGGACCTTCACAAAACCTGCCTCTCCTGAAGACCTGAGCGCTCATGTTTTAGTGCACGCATATTTAAAACGGTCTGGTTAGATTAACTGCTGAAACATTTTAGAAAGCAGTGGGTTAGTTAGTCAGGCAAACCAAAATTGGACTCTAACACATTGGACTGACGCTAACAACATCGTAAACAGTACTGAAACTTTTTAATCCCCTATTAAACACAACCTTTAAGACGCCGTTTATCTTTTTAGTGACCTTCACTAGTTTGTTATTGCTGCTGTAATGGCCCTTTGAATTAAGTACATTCAGGTTAAGAATTTCTTTTTAAAGAAAAGGAGAGTTGTATGGCAAAATTTCTCATGAGAACAACTGATTTTCTCTCTGTGCTACAAAAGTTTATTTTGAAACATGTTTTCACGCATAAATCCACAGAGAAAGCTAAAAATCACCTACAGTACTATTATATTTCTCTATTTCTCAGGAAGTCACTGGAAAAATAATTGCAGCACACACTACGATTATAAAACTTGTTACCAAAGGTCATCAGTCTCATCAGAGCACCAGTTAGTTGGAAGCTTATTGCTCTGTTCACAAAGATTAAGTTCAAAACCAGGGATTGTTACACCGAAAAGCCACTCGACATGTAGGAAGGAATTTCAACATTTACATCTCTCAGGCCCAAAATGAGATGATAAAAAAGAACTGCTAGTATCTGTCTTTGTTTTCAAAACCTTTAGAGACACTTTACAGAATAAAAATTTAACTGAAATAAAAACCAAACCAGTCTCCAGTTTCCAGTAAAGTATTTCATTTTTTTCCCCCCAAATGAGGTTTACATTCAGTAAATAGTAGCACTTTTTAAAGCTTGAAAAATAAACTGAAAGAAGAATAAACTGGAAGACTGGCAACCAAAGTCTTAGATGTCATTTCACTACAACTTTCAATAGTTTCCTTTTTAATCAAGCACTAGGAACAACACTAAAGGAGCCTTTATTAATATTTATTTGAAGAGTAGTTTCTGATTTACCAGTATATTAAAAGCAAGTCTTTCCGCAAACGTCTACAGCTGCTTTTCACAACTTGTGAAAAAATTACCAACACCGCAGTGATCACTGCAAATGCACAGACTGCTAGAAACACCCAAACCAGTGTGATCTGCATTCAGAAGATCACTTGGTCGCACTGGTTCTTAAAGATCAAACTCGAAAAAGAAGAGAGGAAAAAAATATCTGGAAATTGGCTATGTTGATTTATCTTGAGAGCATTTCCAGGAGGAAAAAAAAAATTAAATCAATTTTAAACAGCACCATTATCTTATTAAAAAAATCTGCCTTAACTGATTTAGTATTGAGTATTATAGAACCTAGATAAGTATTTAGACAAGAATAATTTTCTTCTTGCTTTCAGTATCAATAAGGAGTAATGAATAAACTTAACTTTATTACAAATAGCCTAAAACCAAAGAGATTGAGACTGTTTAAAGAACACCAGCTAAGGAGAAAAAAAAAACATTACTCCTGTATTTCCTATTCCCCCATATTTTTACACCTCGGTCTACATCAACCTGATAAATGAGCTCAAAAGTAATGAATGAAAATGTAAGCTTTTAAAAGTTCACTTTCAGAAATTAAAGTCTTTGTGTTAAAATGGAAGAAATCTTCCACAATTTAACAGGCCAGATTCAAGCTGAACCACCAATATAACTACAAAAGCCAGTGGATTTATCTTGGTTAACGCAGCTGCAATTAGAAAGCAACATATACATTCCAAAACATTTACAGCCTTCCTCTAAAGTGTATTTCTAGAAATGTCACAAAGAAAAAGCTCCAGCTCTAACATTTCTCCTTAAAATCAAGCAGCTATAAAGCCTCAGTCTCAAGAAATGCATCCAAAACTGTGCATATTACTTTTTCTATGATTATCTAGTTAATTTCTTAAATTATTCAACAAATTATTTCTCCACAGACTTGGTAAGTGGGATAGCATTACAAGCCTTTCACTGCAAAGCTGCTGTTTCTTTTCCATATGTTAGAAGAACCCAGAAAAGAGGTTTAAAAACCAGACGTATAGTCATCCAAGAAACATAAAGAACTGGTGAGATCTCTTACCCTTCATTAGGCATATAAACGAATCCTACGATTTTAAATTAAAATCTGCAGCCCCTTAGCAAACTCCAGCAATTAGGAAGCCTATTGAGCCAGAGGTCTAAAACAAGCATCTAATGGCAAAATCGCTAAATAAACCTCACGTAATAGGGAGTCATGTGACGACCATATCAAACTATCTCCTGAAATGTCATTTACTCAAACTCTTTGTGTATAAACAACTACATTTGTATGTTACCACTCCGCAAGTTTTATAATGCGAATACCAAGAGGTGTTTGGGTTTTTTTTAAACAAGGACAGGTTATTTGTGGCCTATCCTGCATTACTTTTCTCGTGAGATCTGGCTAATTTCAAGATTTTTAAACATATTTTTCCTAACACAAGCCTGTACTGTGCTTACTGGGACAGTATCAGGATTAAGAATAAGAAAAAATGAAATAAAAAGAGGGCATTTAGGAGAAGTGACTGGAAAGTTTAGCTGCTTGGATGAAAAAGAGGGGGGGGGGGGGGGGGGTAAAGAAAAACGGCGG
>VXBZ01008428.1:17131-73515 GCA_013399135.1 Heliornis fulica | reverse complement strand
CACAGGGCCACCAAGATCATTAACATCTTCCTTATGAGAACTGGCTGAGGGAGCTGGGTCTCCTTAGCTTAGAGAAGAGGAGACTGAGGAATGATCTCATTAACGTTTATAAATATATAAAGGGTGAGTGTCAGGAGGATGGATCCAGGCTCTTCTCAGTGATGACCAGTGATAGAACAGGGGAAATGGTTCCAAGCTGGAACATAGAAAGTTCCATCTGAATATAAAGAGGAACTTTTTCACTGTGAGGGTGATGGAGCACTGGAACAGGCTGCCCAGAGAGGTTGTGGAGTCTCCTTCTCTGGAGACATTCAAGACAAATCTGGACATGTTCCCGTGTGATCTACACTAGATTATCCTGCTTGGGCAGGAGGGTTGGACTGAGTGATCTTTCGAGGTCTCTTCCAGCTCCTAATATTCTGTGATTCTGTGATTCTGTGATATGCTAAAAGAATTTTTTTTTCCATTTTTGTAAGAATGTTGATTAAACAATACATCACACTCAGTTACTGCAGTCTGAAACAGACTTTTTCCCAAGCTTACAAAATTTACTTTTGCATTATTTACCATTTTCATTTCAATAACACATAACATTTACACAAAGAGCTTTCTGTCTTGTTCTGCACACTAAGTTTAAAAGGTTTGTAAGAACAATTTGAACACAGAAATGCTTTTGTTTGAATCTTATTGTAATTATCAGCAGGCAGAAGTTCTGACTTTTCAACTCACTGTTATACTGCTATTTATTTTCATTAAATCTGACAAACCTACTGTAACAGAACCTCGGTGCATGACCTCTTCTCTGTTTCTGCTGCTACATAGAACAGGTCTATAACCAGCTTTCTGGTACACGGCAACTTGCAGGATTAGTCCCAAGAATGACAGCTGTTAAAAGGAGTGGGAACAGCCCTTTTTGGCTTCCTAAAGAAATAATGTTACGTCGTTGAGTTTCCCATTCTGTGTTTCATTGGAAAATGCTTTCTTTTTTTTTGCTAATGTCTGTTTTCTTTTAGGTTAAAAGAGATTGCTTTTACAAAAGGCACTAAAATCTGTGTATTCAATAATATTCATAATTTTTGTTCTTCTTTGAACCTTAAGATTAGATAATAGATTATTAAGATGGATGAAAATACCTGTGAATCTATCCCCTTGACACCTAGTACACAGTTAAAATTACTAAAAATATTTGCTGGTTTACAAGAAGCCTCTTTCTCCACAAAGTCAGAATTGCAATTTACACTTAAAACTTCACATGAGAACCTGAATATTGTCCATACCTTTAGCATTCACCAAGTTTCTTCTGATAGTGAGATGGGCATACACTGCCATTGACAAGATACATTTAATTCATTTCATATCTAAAGCAGACCAAAGGGTCTGGCTGGGACACTAACAGTTTCCAGGGGTGCTCTGTGAATCTACGCCCATCATTTCTTCAGATCAGTTATCCTTTGACAAGAGGCAGGAACACTGCACAGGTAACAGTCCTCAGACAGAGTCCCGCTTTGATTGGACTTTACACATGCTCAATGACTCTGGCATCAGTTTAATATTTTTAATGATCTGTGGCTTGAGCAGACTCAAAATTTCACAGATACCTGCAAGTGCACACCCACACACAAACACTCCGAGTCGCATGCCAACCCCCCTCCCCCTCTTTAGGAATTTTCTTTTAATTCTGTAAAGTGTTGAGAAACTGACTGTAATCCAGGGAAGATCCCGTGAGTATATTTATTCATACACAAAGTTAGTCAGATGTGTAGGACCAGTCATTTGCATATATTTTGAAGACTACAGATGAAGTCATAGTATACTAGAAAAAAACCCCGAACTATTTACATATGACAAAATGTTACATAACTTTCAAAAAAAGCCATACAAAACTAGTTAAAGACAGATTACATAGAAAATCACAGAGGAACAGAGTTATTTTTTTAATCATATTCTGAACAAAAAGATGAAAGGTTAACAAATGGGTGTAGAAATGAGAAAGCAGGATTGGTATGGAACCAGAATTTTAATTTTTGGGAAAATATTTTCCCCTCAAAGTGAAAGTTACTCATACAACCAGAACATACAAAACAGACAGGGATCTCCTGGAGAGAGTCCAGCGGAAGCCACAAAGATGATGAAGGGCCTGGAGCATCTCTCCTATGAGGAAAGGCTGAGTGAGCTGGGGCTGTTCAGCCTGGAGAAGACTGAGAGGGGATCTCATCAATGTTTATCAATATCTGAAGTGTGGGAAACAAAGGCAGATGGCCAACCCCTTCTCAGTGACCTGTGGGGACAGGACAAGGGGCAGTGGCCCCTAAGTAGGACCACAGGAAGTTCTGCACTGATGTGAGAAAGAACTTCACGGTGAGGGTGATAGAGCACTGGAACAGGCTGCCCAGAAGGGTTGTGGAGTCTCCTTCTCTGGAGATATTCAAGACCTGTCTGGATGCCGACCTGTGTGACCTGCTCTAGGGAACCTGCTTTGACAGGGGGGTTGGACTCAATGATCTCTGGAGGTCCCTTCCAACCCCTACAATTCTGTGATTCTGTGATTTTGTGTTTAAAGGGACTCAGGTGTCATCAAAGAATTTCAAGATCTGAAATATAGGAATAGCATGAACTCACTTGATAATTTCATTCTGTTCCTTCAAATTATAAGGCAAAAGAAAGTTTACTCCTGGCTTATCTGCCATACACAGCATCAGAATTTTTCATTTTCATGTGAAATTATTTTTTATATTACTTAAATACAGCACAGAGAGGAAAAATAATCATATTATTGAAAACCATAGTTTATTGTTATCTTCCTTATATCTATTTTTATTATTTTGAGTAGATGTGATTATGAAAATCCCTACGGAGTATGCAGAGGTTTTTAATGGAAATTAGAACATATAAATTAATTGCTTCTATTGCTGATTATTTCTCTTGATTTTTATTCAGTCTTACTAAGGATGTTTTGAAACAATAATTTTTCTGTGCTACAGAAATGACATTTAACCTTGTTAATAATCAGGGTAAAGAAGTTTATTATGTAGTTCAACTGTATTGAAATGTTATTTCAGGTGGTAATTACATGGACTGTGGACAGTGAGTTGAACAAACCTACTTTTAATTATAACCAGGAAAGCTATTAAGCCATTTTTCTATTTGAGTTGGAGTGTTCCTTTCCCAGTATTTAAAGCTCTTTATTACAGGTTTCTTTCTATAGAAAAGTTTGTGCTATGCCACATGAACACAGCAAGTGGTCTAAAATGCAGTTCTATTGAATGTATTTTTCCCCCGAAACTAGCAATTTTCTTGCTGATGTGCTCTTTTATGATTTCTGTATAATCATTTTAAAAGGACTGCCTATATTCCTTCCCAGGTCATAAGAAAATGACTCAAAATCTAGTTTTTCTTTAGATGAGATTTAATATCAAATTCAATTCTAGAAAAAATATGGGACAGAAATCATGTTATATTTCCCTTTAAAGACAACTGATAATTACAGCAGTGTAAGAGCATTCAAAACAGAAATGTATCTACTAGCAGGTGTTTTGCAAATTGATTTTGAAATAATTTACTGCTACTGAAAGACCACATTTTTTCAAGAGACTGTCTTCTTCAAAATCTTCAAATAGTGAAAGAAAGCATATAATTTTTTATAAAAAATTACCACCATGAAAATATGCTATTCTATACCATGAAATAACACCTTTTGAAGAATCTGGGTGTTTCTGAGCCATCATACAGTTTGTTTTATTTGGTTCTCAGAACAAAATACTGAAAGCAACTATTTCATACAACCCTGTATAAAAATTATGGCAGCCTGGGGCTAGAAATGCCATGCAATAAACAAATGTTGGGGTGAATCTCTGCCTCTTATCCTCCATTAACACAGATACAGAAAAGAAAGCTTATGAGCCTCATTTATTACAAACGAAGCTCAGACACCAAGTTTTGTCCTCATTTTTCAGAAAGCCTAAGGAAATGTTGCACATTGGAAATGCTTCTGTTTTGCTTAGCGTATTACAGCTTTGTCATCAGTGGTGCTCTAGGCAGAAGATGATTTCCACCCACGTGGAGTTTACAGAAGTATTAGAGTGAGTGCTGCGGTAATTCAGTATTACCTCCATGCATATATTGTCTCCTAGAGGGAGGAGGCAGCACTGGAGAGGCTAGGAGAAAGTAAGATGGGAAAAGGATTTCAAGGCAGCTTTGAAAATGTATACAACTAAAAGGAAGGAAGGAAGGAAGGAAGGAAGGAAGGAAGGAAGGAAGGAAATGAAAATGAGTTAAAAAAAGCACTGATCATTGATTTTACAGGTGCATAGCCATCCTTCAGAACCCACATCTTCACCTTTTCATTTTATTAAATTAATGGTCACTTTTTTCCATTCAGATTTAGATCATATGACAGGAAGACAACAACATTCTTGGAGGTCTGATTACACAAAGTCAATACTTACTCGGTTACTGTATGATTAGTTTTCTATTAAAATGTTTTTGTCAAAACAAAAAACAAACAAACAAACAAAAAAAAAAAAAAACAAAAATCCATACCCCAAAGCCCAGCCTGGAAATATCTGGGGTTTATTCTATCTTCTCTAATTGTTGTCTTACTTAATCTATTTATCTCAAGTTGTGAATTGCAACAGGGAAGAGATTTCTTAAAACAAGTATATCTTTTTCATTGTCCCTTTCATTTGTAAAAGCTCTTAAGAACTTCTTCAGGTGTCTGTAAGTTGCAAGACAGATATGTGAAGCTGAACAGATGTCTTTATCTGCAAGTTTGTGGGTTTTTTGATGCTTAGCAATTCAGCCATAGTGTTCTTTTTAATGGTCAATGAGTTAAAAGTATTGCTGCCAGGGCTTTACAAGGGCAGATACAGATGTTTCAAACCCACCAATTTTTCATAGCTTACTACAACTAACTGAAATAAACTGAAATGTAGAACTCAGAGATCTTTTTGAAAATATTTCTATAAGGTTAGGCAACGTGCTTTTGAAAGCTGCAAACCATTTCCTTTCTCAAGTGTTCTACATTTATCTGAAAAGAAAAATATTAATTTCATTTAAAAATATTCAGCAATGAAAATAATTTTTTAAGTATTGTTGCAGAAATATACATACCTCAAAATCCATTTCTAAATATCTTCAAAAATTTCTGTGCTGGAAATTAGAATAATCAATCTCAGAAAACGTAAAAGCTGTTTCTGGCTAAATCTTAAGAAAATGAAAATAGTTTTATTGAACATTGCTTACTCATTTAGCATTCTATAAGGCAATATAAAGCAAGGTGCCATACTGTGTAAGGTTTTTGCACATTTATGATAAAATTTGTCTCTAAATCAGCAAAAAAAAAAAAAAAATAGAATTTTGATTATGAACCAGGCTTTAGTTACGGTGGTTCATACAAATGATATTGCCACCTTTTCTTTCATATTGAAAGGGTGGTAACACAGCTCATTAGCAACTCTTCCACACTTTCTGTGAATGGAAGACCAACTGTATGTCCTGTTTTCCCAAGTTCCATTCTTCTTACACAAAACAATGACGTCATGACCATATGATTATATCATATAATTATATCATCGAAATCTAAGGATATCTTTCTTTAAAATAGCTCTGGAGAATGATCTATAATTTTTAAAATTTCCTTTAAATAATTCAATATTAAATGGATTAACAACACATAAAGCTACTATTTATACTGATTGGGCATTGTAAACGTTTGACATATTTGCAGACTATTGTATATTTACATATTGATGCACATATACAATTTCTGTTGCTGCCGTGAAGAATGTTCTGTTCTGTGTGTTTTAACATAAACTGCACATGTAAATCCATATACACATCAGAATTTATAAGATATTAAAGAAGTTCACAGTGACATTTTTGTAACATAATATGGCACTGAGATTTTGCAAATGAAATTCACACTTCATACTTGATAAAACATAAATGCATTAACTCCAGACTCATGAAGAAGTAAACCTTAAACAGCATTTTGACAAGCGATTAAGTCTTGACAATATTTTTAACGACAGAAATCCATTTATATGTATTTTTAAAGCTGTTGTTTGCTTTTGGGTAGAACTCCTGTATTACCAATCAATAAGTAGACCAATTTGTTGTCTGCAATTTTTTGCCTGCAATTTTTTGCCTACAAATTCCCAGGTTTGCTGATCATACTTTTGAGAATGTTTGTTTTCCTGCAGTTGAATTTAGTCCATCTCAGTGTTTATGCTATACCAGTACAGCATTCAGTATGTATGTTCTACTCTTAAGGGTAAGTAGCTCTAACAGTTTTGTCAAAATTATCATGATTGTAGAGACAGTAAAGTGTTCAGCCACTAAAAGTTAATCATCACTAATCAGATGGAGTATTTATTGGATATTCTATTGCACTTGTGTTATTTTTCATATGTTTATGATGTTGGGTTTTTTAGCCTTTTCTGTTAACAACAGTCAGTTCCTAACCTATAAATACATGTGTAACAGATATGGTAAGGTGAACTTCAGTATCTAATTTGTATTAATAAACAAGTTTTTTTTTTTTTCTGTTTCAAATGCAATGACATTTTTCCTGTTTAAATGACAGCTTCAGTATTAAAACTTACTAAATTAAAACCAGCACTCCACATAAAAGCACAGTTCAGTCTTTTTCTTTGGTCATTTTTCCCCTTGTACAAAATTATATTATTTGCTTACTTATTGCTGACATTTTCAGGCATGTTATATATTTTGTGCACATGACCATAATATGTTTTAACTAGTTGGAGTGCAAATTAACTACTGGTTTAAAACTCTCAAATTACATATCTGTTAAATGCAAGAACAGGTGTGTCTTAGCATCACTACAATGAAGTAAAGACTGGTTTCAGTCAGTTAGGTTTTCAGAATATGTTTACTAGATCCCTATCTGTGATGTAGCTCTGAGGTGATAGCTCCGAGGATAGTCTGATGTATAAACATCAAAACATAGCACTGAATCTCAGCATGGTTTACAGATATTCACTAAGAGCACAACCTTGTTTGAAGCATAATTCTGATTGTTATATTGCTGCAGAGGGCATAGGTTATTGATAACCATATGCCATGAAAAACAGTAGCAGCAGCAAGTTCATCAAACCTTGGTATTTTATCGGATCAACTTTACCTCCTTACCTCAATTTTCTATTTTTAAGAGGAAAATGGGGGATGTAACTGTATTTTATGATAAAAGAGCTTGCATTTATCACTTTCTTCTGACAAAGCAGAAGTAGTATCTGTAATAAAGCAGCAGCATTACTTGATAGCTCTTTTTTAGCTAACCTTTTAAACAAACCAAATATGAACATACTGTGCCTGAAAATACCAGAAAATATTATCCTTAAAAAAAAAAAAATCAGGTTGCCCCCAGAGGATTAAAGATTAAGTGTCATTTTAAAATTACATATTAAAAAATCAAAACGTATATACAATTTAATTGGTGTTTCATATCACAACCATTTCACATAAACACAGAAAGGATACCTTGTCCGAACTGCTACTCAAGCTGATATCCAGGACCATGTCCAGACACTTTTTGAATACCTCTAAGATGAAGACTCCACAACGTCTCTGGAAAATGTGAGTCAGAATTTGGTCAGCCTCACAGTAAAGAAGATTTTCCTTGAATGTAGACAAAAATCTCTTGTGTTCCTAAGAAAAATTTATACCTTCTTTTTTCACCTAAACATTAATTTCCCCTAAAACAAAACTAAAATAACTTCTCTAGGAAAACACATTACTAAACTGACAGTTATTTCATGCAACTTTTCAATTTTATGCATATAACATTGTTTTGCTTTACTTTTTAGAAAAGGAATGAACAGAAATGGTGCATGTTCTGTTAGCTGAAAGACAACTACCTGCAACAACTAAAACATCAGTGTGCTATCAACATGATTCTGATCCTAAATCCCAAACACAGCACTATACTGGCTACTAGAAAGAAAAAAATATTTTAATCTCAGCTGAAACCACGACAAACGTGCATTCTGCCCATTTGTTTTATGCTCAATTTAGTATTACCAGAATGAATGCCAAGAGACTTTTGCAATCCTGGGAGTGTAAAATAAATGAACAGGAATGCACTGTCATGTCTGATTTCTTAATTAAGAAAATTCCTTTAAAAGGTCCCCACTGTGTTTTCAATTATTTTTAGCAAGATAGATTGTTTTATTCAAAATTACATTATTAAACACATTATGAATTACAGTAATAACATTAAAATATTTTAAAAGCTGTAGAAAGTGTCCCAAAGGACACTAGAAAATTAATCATTTTTTACAGTGACTTAGAATTAGAAGATAGCTTTATAGAAAGCTGAAAGTACATTATCAAAAGCCGTAATAAACAAACTAAAGGAAACACCAACATTATTAGAGAATGATGTGTCAGTTCTGCAATCAGTTAAACAGATATTTGGGTTTAAGCAGATAAGTAATCCTACAAAGGAATTTGGACTAATATCCTGAAAATTAGGTGCAGATGTAATTGTCTGCAAAGCTGGTACCTGTGTTTTTTGCTTTTCAACTCAAGCACACTAAAATGTTAAAATAAATATTGCCTACGTATCCATGTAACTTGTATGGCTACAAGCCTAGCTGTAAATTAATAATGGAGCATGGCACAGTCAGGTAAATGTTTGAAGTACTTAAGGATACATGCCAGTGGCTGTCAACCATCATTAAATTTAGAGCACAATATGAAAGAGGAAAATATAAGAAAGAAATCTTGGTGCAAAACCCAAAGAAGGGATGCAAATATTTCCCATTAACGTAAAATTACACATTAAATATGAGACCTTTAGGCATTAATATTACAACGCCATCCCAGGAGCATCCTGAGCTTGTGGCACAACACTAAGATTATAAAATGAAAGAGAGAACTTATTTTCCTTGTCTCAGTTACAGCAAGCATCGAAAATAACTCAGTTTGGAAAGATATATTGAAATAAAAACTCCCTGAGATTTCATGAGAGTTTGCCTAAGAAAACAGTATGAAGCATGAAAAAATAAACAGGTCAAAACAATGCCATTTCTATGCACTTCATAACCATGTCTCATGTCCCACCTTAAATCAAGGACAGAACTGGATGCTACTGATCATCCTTTTAAGCTGCCCCTTTGAGTGGGTATAGCTTGAACGAGTGGACAGGCAAAAGCAGTACCATGAGACACAGACTAACCAATAAAGGCTGTAATAAGGAGCAGCAGAGTGGCGGTGAGGATGGTACAGCTCTGAGTTCTCCACTTCCCAGTGCAAACTCTAAACAGAGCCTGCTATGGAGTGCAGCCCCACAATCTCTTCCAGTCTCTTAGTCCATATCAAGGAGTCACTTGCTCTTCCTATCCTTTTTGTTTGTTTGCTTGGGTTTTTTGTTGTTTTTTTTTTGCTTTTATGTAGTTTTTTTATTCTTCCATTGAGCTGAAAGAAAAAGAATGCCAATCACAACCGAGCTCAAGGGAATTTCCTCACTGTCATCACAGAATTGCACAGGGACAGTTGGATTTCAGTAGTGATTGGATTAAAGAGAGAGGGAGGGAGGGAATGTACAGGAAAGCCTTTGGGGAGCACAATTGCAAGGGTGCTGTGGATGGTGGAGGGAACTTCCCTATCACTACTCAGACTATTTTGGCTTTAACATCCTTCAAACTTCATTGTTACTCGACAAACCAATTTCTGCCCTCTAGTAAGTGCAAAAGATGGGACTTCAGTCTCTGCTCAGAGTGCTCTGTAGGGAGAGAAATTCTTTCCCTTCATTCCCCTCTCTCCCCATTTGTACTGCTATTCTTTTGTCAGGGACAATCTGACACTGAATCAGCAATTCTGTAATACTATTTGCTTAGTTGTTTGCACATTTTCAAAAGGCTGTATGGTGCCTTTCCTGGATCCCCTGCTATTTCCATCACCATTTACAGCTATAAGATATATAGGTTCAATGCCTTTACCACATTTAATAGACTACTTTGAACTATCTGCTCTGGTACAGACATAAAGCCTCTGAACTTTTCTTGCTCCACAGTTTTGAATTCACTCCACGGGAAAATTTACTCTCTGGGATTTGACCTTCCATTTATTTGTATGAATAATGAAGCAAAGAATTCTTTAAGACTGTCAGCTACAGTATCTGTCATTCACTTCCCACTCATCTCTTAATGACTCAAGTAATTCCTGACAGAGCTCTTTGCTTTTTAGATATTTAAGTAGCTTGTCATGTTTTATATTTAATTCCCTTTTAATACTCTTTATTTTTTTCAATCTCAGTTTTGCCATTCTGCATTTGTCTTGCACATCTGAACACAAAGCCCTGCAAAGAATCATGGACACAACGCCGAGAGATGTAAAACTTTAAAATGTTGAAAAAAAAAGAAGACATATAATGCAGTAAACAATCATCTAGATCACAAACTCTGTTCTTTGCCTAGTGCTTAGGCATTCTGTGCTGACAGTAATGAATGAACAACCAATTCAGATAAATTGAAGTCCTCTCAAATTTTATGTCTTTCAGCTTATTTTAGATTAATTTATGGAGAAAATTCCATAGGTTCTACAAAATCTTCTAGAGTCCCTTATTCTGATCTCTATTTCAGTTCCAAAGCTTTCAGTAGGGCTTTTATTTGGTTTGCAGCTGAATCTACAGATCCTCTAAGTCTCTAGGAACAGTGCTTAGTTTTTCACAGTAAGGACTAACTTCATGTCAGCTCCCTGCCCTTCTGCATTGCTTCACAATCAGTCAGCACTTGCTGAACAAGCTCCTTCCTAGGGAGGTATCGCACCATAGCCCTACAGGAATTTCTTGTATTTCATGTCAAGGAACAATCCTCAATCTACTTGTTTGAGTTCCACCTACCCAGGGTGACCCAGTCAAAACACAGACAACATTATTCCCTTGTTCAGCCCCGTTGCAGGAAGAAATATTCAATAATCCAAAAGTAAGGACAAAAAAATACTGTCAGTGACCACGTCACCTGCGTAGATATAGTGTAATTCAAATACTTCCAGTCTCTCTGTATACTTGTGATTATTACCTCCTGGGACAGTACTTCAAATAAAATACTGAGGCCATGATAGTTTTTAGATTCCTTCTTCTTTTTCTTTTTCTTTATTATTATAGTGTACTTCATGTTACTCATGTCTTTTGAGGTCTCTTCCAGCTTCTAATATTCTGTGATACTCTTTGACAACTCTGCTATTGCCTTTTTATAAGCTGATAACTACACTGAATAAAAAAGCTATAAAAAAATACATGCAATTCACAGAATCACAGAACGTTAGTTGGAAGGGACCTCGGAAGATCATCCAGTCCAACCCCCCTGCCCAAGCAGGATCACCTAGATTAGATCACACAGGAATGTGTCCAGATTGGTCTTGAATGGAGACTCCACAACCTCTCTGGGCAACCTGTTCCAGTGTTCCGTTACCCTAACAGTGATAATCTGAACAAGGCAATAATCCAGCTCTCACCTGATTTGCAGTGTAAATACTACCCAGATACATAGTACAATTTAATTGAAAGATTTTCAAAGTATAATTTACAATACAGTGTCTTGGAGTTACTAACTCGGGGAAGTTATTGTTACAAGGCACTGGGTCTTACTGATATTCCCCTGAAGTGTATGAAAGACAATGAAAGTCATACAGAATCACAGAATCACAGAATCACAGAATATTAGGAGCTGGAAGAGACCTCAAAAGATCACTCAGTCCAACCCTCCTGCCCGAGCAGGATCATCTAGAGTAGATCACATGGGAACGTGTCCAGATTGGTCTTGAATGTCTCCATAGAAGGAGACTCCACAACCTCTTTGGGCAGCCTGTTCCAGGGCTCCATCACCCTCATAGTGAAAAAGTTCCTCTTTATATTCCAATGTTCCATCTTGGAACCATTTCCCCTTGTCCTATCACTGGCCATCACTGAGAAGAGCCTGGATCCATCCTCCTGACACTCACCCTTTATATGTTTCTAAACGTTACTGAGGTCACCCCTCAGTCTCCTCTTCTCCAAGCTGAAAAGACCAAGCTCCCTCCGCCTGTCCTCATAAGGGAGATGTTTCACTCCCTTCATCATCTTAGTTGCCCTGCGCTGGACTCTCTCAAGGAGTTGTATGTCCTTCTGGAACTGAGGGGTCCAGAACTGGACACAATACTCCAGGTGAGGTCTCACCAGGGCAGAGTAGAGGGGGAGAAGGACCTCTCTTGATCTACTAGCTACCCCTCTTCTAATACACCCTAGGATGTCGTTGGCCTTCTTGGCCACAAGAGCACACTGCTGCCTCATGGTGATCCTGCTCTCTACCAGGACCCCCAGGATCCTCTCACCTGCACTGCTCTCCAACAGGCCAGTCCCTAACCTATACTGGTGCCTGACGTTCCTCCGCAGATGCAAGACCCTACACTTGTCCTTATTAAATGTAATGAAATTTCTCCCTGTCCAGCTCTCCAGCCTGTCTAAATCTTGTTGAATGGCAGCACAACCTTCTGGTGTGTCAACCAACCCTCCCATCTTTGTATCATCAGCAAACTTGCTGACTGTGCACTCTATTCCCTCATCCAGGTCATCAATGAATACATTGAACAGTACTGGTCCCAGTACCGACCCTTGAGGGACTCCACTAGTTACAGGCCTCCAGCCAGACTCTGTCCCATTAATGACAACTCTCTGGCTTCTTCCATTCAACCAGCTCTCAATCCACTTCACTACTCCAAGCCTCCAGGCCACACTTCCTCAGTTTATCCACCAGGATGCTGTGGGAGAAAGTGTCAAATGCCTTACTGAGGTCAAGGACAACCACATCCACTGCCCTACCATCATCCATCCACCTGGTTATATCCTCATAAAAGGCTATTAGATTAGTTACACATGACCCTTGGTAAAACCATACTTCTAATAACACTCTTATCCTTGATATGCCTGGAGACAGCACCAAGGACAAGTCATTCCATCACCTTTCCCAGGATGGAAGTGAGGCTGACAGGTCTGTAGTTGCCCAGGTCCTCCTTCCTGCCCTTTTTAAAGACCAGAGTGACATTTGTCTTTCTCCAGTCCTCAGGCACCCCTCCTGTTTCCCAGGATTTATGAAAGATGATGGACAGTTGCCTGTTAGGAGCACTGAATAGTTTATTGTCACATGTACTAGTGCATATTTCTTTATCGTTCCATGTGAGTTTGATCAACTTTCTATAATGATAGATATTAAGCATAGTGAAAATCAGAAGAAGAAGGGTTAAAAACTTAATCTTAAACCCCTATATTTTCAAGTTTATTTACAGGTGAAAACCATCACTGGATTAAGTAACAAGCACAAACACTTGCAACACAAATCAGTGGTTCTGAATTACTGCAAAAGCATTTTTGAGATGTTAGTCTGGTGCTTCATGGATCCTTTTCACTCTTGGGTTCAGGTTTATGGCCACAGCTAACTCCTATGGAATCACTGTCCTGCATGCTAAAAGTCACAATTTGCTGTCATCCACAGTAGATGACTTACTATCTTTTTCAGCTTGTGGACTCTGTGAGCAGCAGGTAGTGTCTCCAAAATCATCTATCCACTGGATTCTTTCCCTTAATAGCATGGTTCAGGTTATTAAAGTTGGAGGTGGTGGGGAGATGTTCACTAACAATATTTGGAATCTGAGTTGAGGTAATTAAATCAAGCTGTTGACTGTAAGTGACACCAAGGTCTGTGAAGAAGAGGTGAGAAGAGGTGCTGAGATTCCCTGCATCCTGTGGAGAATACCATGGTAGAGCGAGTTTCACCCCTGCAGCCCATGGAAGAAGCAGAGACCTCACCTGCAAACCATGGAGAGGTACCATGTAGAAGGTGGAGATATATGGAAGATGCTGTGACCTATGTTGGAGCAAGACCCTGGCAGCACTTGCAGCCTGTGGAAAGAGATAGAGACAGAGAGAGAGAGACGGAGAGTGAGACCCACACAGGAGCAGGTTTGCTGTGGGGGGCTTGTGACTCCATGGGGGACCAGATTGGAGCAGTCTGGGATTGAGAGACTGAGACACATTTTATGAATTTATAACTGGACCCTATAGAAGTGATCCATGATGGATTAGTTGTTGAGGACACAAGGCCCCTTGGGAAAGGACTCACACTGGAGAAGCTCATGGAGGACTGTCTCCCGTGGGTGGAACCCCACACTCATGCAGGGAAAGACTGTAAAGAATGTGTGTCCCCTACCCTGACTAAGAAGGGAAACAACTAACTCATGAGGAACTGACTGAAGACCAAAGTCCCGGTTTCCCTGCATCCACCCCACCCTGTGCAATCCTTTCACGGGGTGAAACCATGAATACAGTTAAGTCTGCAATGAAGGGAGGGGTGGGGGGTGGTGTTTTAAGATCTGTTTGTACTTCTCATTATCTGACTCTGGTTTCTCTGTGTGTGCAGTGTAGTGTAATAGAGAGTTTTCCTTCCTTTCTTCTGTGTTGAGACTGTTTTTCTGGTGATACTACTTGCGGAGTGATCTCTCCCTATCCTTATCTTGACTCCAAAGCCCCTCAAACACATATTTTTTCCCCTGTCTAGCTAAGAAGGAGAGTGACAGAGTGACTTTGGTGTCAGACTGGCCTCCAGCCAGGGTCAAAGCACCACACTGACAACACTAATTCAGTAGGAGCTGTGTACTTCCTCGAAGGTAGAGAGATCTTACAGAGATCTGGATAGACAAAAGAGCTGGGTAATTGCCAGATGCAGGTAATTGAACTAGAGCAAGTGTTCTATTTCCCACCTGGGATGTTGTAATCCTAGTTGTATGTACTAACTGGTGGACGAGAGGCTGGAGTGCAGTCCCACAGAAGACAGCTGGGGGTTTGGTTCGATGACAAGTTGAACATAAAGTAGGTCATCCTGATGTGGCAGGGAGGTTGGACTACATGGTCTCCAGAGATCCTTTCCAACTCCTGTCCTGTGATTCTGTAACAGTGTTCACTGTCAGCCAAAAGTGCCAACTATATCCAATGCAGAATAGCTACCCAGTTGAGGGGTGTAATTGTCCCCCTCTACGCTGCATTGGCATGGTGCAACCTTGAGTACTGTGTGCAGTTTTAGGCACCTAAATAAAAGGAGGACATCAGACTATTAGAGTGTGTCCAGAAGAATGCTACCAAGATGGTGAAAAGTCTCAAGGGCAAGATTTACGAAGAGTGGCTGAGGTCACTTGTTTTGTTCAGCTTGCAGAAGAGAAGGCTGAAGGGTGACCTCATTGCAACTTCATCAAGAAGTGCAGTGGAGGTGCTGATCTCCTCTCTCCAGTGACTAGTGATAGGACACAAAGAAATGGAACGAAGTGTCAGGGGAAGTTCAGACTGAACATCAGGAAAAGGTTCTTCACACACAGTGTGGTCGGTCACTTGAACAGCCTCCTCAGGGGAGTGGTCAACACACCAAGCCGGTCAGAGTTCAAGGACCATCTGGAGAACACCCTTAAGTTCTGCAGTGTATTTTTAGGTAGTTCTGCATGATGCTGGGAAGGAGTTGGACTTGATGACATATGCATCCGTTTCAACTGGAGATACTCTATAACTTTTATGATTCTATAATTCTCACACATTATATTTGCAGGTTGAGAGCAGGAACTGTCTCCTCCAGTAGCAAATCTATATAATCTCATGAACAATAGACACACAGGATGGTGGTTTTTATTTTAATTGGAAGTGGAAGTTAGGGAATAAATCTTCAAAGACCTAAAATTATCCTTTCCCATTATTTAAATTCTTACATATCAGACCAAGTAGTTAAATACACTTCTTCCATACACTGCTCAGAATTTTTAACCTGAAAGAGAAGGACCCCAGATGCTTGAAAGGTTTACTACTTGGTAAGAAAGGATCAAAAGAAGGAAAATGGTTCTTTATCAGTGGTGCCTGATTTCAAACTGAGCACATGAGACTGCTTTACCATTCCTCAGATTTCTTAGACTTGGATTATGGACTTTTCTGCTTATAGAATCTTAATTGCCTTCACATAAATGTAAAAGGTAATTAATACTTAAAATTAGTTAATATGTTAAAATCATTTCATCTTGCATAGGAAGAAATATTTCACCTTAGTTTTGTCCATAACAGTCATACTGAGGTCATCAGAAAACCTCTGCTGTCTTGTATCCCATACTGTTTCTCTACAGTGCTAAGCACTTTTCTCTTAGCAAATCATAACCTTGGAATGTGAACACATTTACAGTTTCTTTAATAAAAGATGAGATTCCCCAGCATGTTGAAGTTGCTTTTTCCTCTGTCTTGGCAAAGGAAAATAATTTTAAACTGGATTGTTTGACTAAAATTGTGGCCATAAGTCTGATTTACAAGAACTCATACATACAATTTACCTGTTTACAAAATAGTGCCTGTTCAGGAGTAGAAAACTAAATTTTTTAAGAACCAAAATCAGGTGCAGCAGTGAAAAGGAGACGGTGTGAAAGTTCAGATTGTGGTAGAGTGAAGTCTTTGAATAGTGGGATTGATGGCACCCTCAGCAAATTTGCGGATGACAAACGCAGTGGTGTGTTTGACAGGACTGGGGGATGGAAGGATATTCAGGGCAATCTGGACAAGCTTGAGAAGTCGTCTCTTGTGTACCTCATGGAGCTCAACAAGCCCAAGTGCAGGGCCTTTCACATGGAATGGGGCGACCCCCTGCTATCAATACAGTCTGGGGCATGAATAGGTTGAGAGCTGCCTGGGGAGAAGGACCCACAGATTACAGTGAGGTCTGATGCTCACCAGAAACAAGATACAAAGATTCAAATGAATGTGTAGTGGTTTTTAATGTATTGTAATGACTTTTTGACCCCAAGCTGACAAATAATATTAGAAATCATCATTTATTGATTGAAAATTGGTCTTAGAAGCTAGGTTGGACTGTCAGTTGAAAAGTCTGTACATTTTTAGCACTATAATTTTTTGGTGATCAGTATATGTACAGAACCACACCCTTCTCTCTTTCCTCTCTCTCAATATGCCATAGCAAATGCCGATAGAATCCCACTCCCCTGTCTATTCTCTCCCAATCACCTTACTTCTCTCCCAATCACCTTAACAATTGACAAACATCATCACTACCAAAGAAGTGAATTCCATGAATCCCACCCATCAGTGACTGATATCTCAAAGAATGTATCCCAACTCCTCTGCTGTGCACTCAGACCATCTTGAGAGGGGTCTCAGACCTTCTAGAAGTTTCAGGGACCCACCAAGTAGAAGGTGTGGCTATACTAAGCACTTATTTACTATGCAATGAGAACACTATAGAAAGGAACGTTCCCCTCACACACAAGAGTCACCTGGACACATAAGAGGATGCACAACAAGAATCATCCAAACACATAAAAGGCATGAGACACACAGGCATCACTGAACACACACACAAGAAGAGACAAAACCAGAGGCATGAGAGAACATCACTGGATACCCAAGAAGACCTCTCTGGATGGGACACTGACCAGAAGATACCAGAAGTATTCACCGGACTGGAGGAGCTATTGCAATATGAGAAGGACCATTCCCACCATCAGACCTGAAGATATAGGGCTGACAGGATACCACAGATCCATGGTGGTAGATATTGCAACCTCTCCCACCCTCTCTCCCTCTTTTCTACTCTCTTTCTCTCTTTCCCCTCCTCCCTCTTCTTTTGCATGTTTGTTGTGGGCCAAATAAAGGGACTTGATACTTCACTACATTTTGAGTCTTAATTTTGTTCACGAGAATTGACCAGAAGACCTGGTCAAGATAAAACACCTAACTGGATATGAAGGGTTAAGCTCAGTCATCCCCAACCACTCAGAATAATCTGAGGTTGGTTGGAAAGCAAGGGGGTTTCACCTCTGCCAAATTGGCCTTATCTGGTTGTGGATCATGACAGTATGTAAATCATGTGCATTATCCAGCTCTTGTGGGCAAAGACAGGTGGAAATTGTTCAGTTTATTCAGAGTCAGAATAATTTTGTGATATCACTGTCGACAAAGAATAGAAATGGAATGTAATTACACCTGGCAGTTTTTTAAGAGGTATTGAAGCATCTAAGTTAGGTAAGTTACTCGTCTCAGTTCTCCATAGGTCCAAGGAAAGGAATGAATTGAAGTACCCCCAGGAATATAGGGAGCATTAAGCAATTAGGTTCCCAGTTCAGACTGGGATGAATCCAGAGACCTAATTAGAAGTATGTCAGTTTTACATATAGCCTCCTTAAGAAGTTTTCATTTACCATTTATTGTACCTTAGCCAACCTATGTTCATCAAAGCTTTACAAAGCAATTGGGAGATCACATACATTGGATTAACCATCTGCTTTTGTTAGCTCTAATTCTGTACAGTTTCACAATCCCTCTTGCCCTGAAATGCTATTTTAAAATAACTCCTTTTTTTTTTATCCCCTTGAGTGTCCAAGGGTAGGTAATGTTCTAGCTTTTATATTAGTAGCGCTTTCATTAACTACATGGATGTTTTAGTCTGATATCAGCTTTGGATTTTAGACAGTTGCTAATTTATGTACTCAGTGTTTTGCATTGAGAATTGTTCTTACATTTTTAATTACATAATTAAATCACTATCCCAGGTACTGGTATGGGGGATTTCAATTACCCAGGTATTTGTTGGGAAAGCAACAGCGCTAGGCATGAGTGGTCCATATGGTTTCTGGAATATGTTGAAGACAACTTCTGGATACAGATGATGGAGGGGCCAACGAGGGATAGGGTGGTACTAGATCTTGTCTTTACTAACAAGGATGGGCTTGTTAGGGAAGTGAGGGTCAGAGGCATCTTGGGACATAGTGACTATGAGATGTTGGAGTTCAGGATCTTGTGTGGAAGAAGCAAGGCTAGGAAGCAAAAGTAGGATTGCTACCCTGGACTTCAGGAGAGCGAAGTTTGATCTCTAATTAGATCTCCTGATTAGAGCTATCCCATGGGCTGGGCTGTTAGAAGGTCAGGGTGTTTAAACAGCGCTTCTTCCAAGCTCAGGAGTGGTGTGTCCCTATGAGTAAGAAATCAGGGAAGGGTGGCAGGAGACCCGAGTGGATGAGCAAGGAGCTCATGCATGAACTCAAAGGGAAGCAGAAGGTCCTTGAAATGTGGAAAAAGGGTCTGACCACTTGGGAGGAGTATAGGAATGTTGTCAGGGCCTGCAGGGATGCGATGAGGAAGGTTGAAGCCCACCTGGAGAAGAAGTCTGCAAAGAACATAAAGGACAATAAGAAGGATTTTTTAAGTATGTGAACGGCAAGAGGAAGACTAAGGAAAATGTGGGTCCCCTGCTGAACCAGGGGGAGTGTCCTGGTAATGGGGGATGCTGAGAAGATGGAGATACTGAATGCCTTCATTGCTTCAGTCTTCACTTCAAAGACTCCCTCTCGGGTCTCCTGGACCCTGGAAGGAAGAAGAATAGTTCCAGAAATGGAGAACTTCCCTCTGCTTGAGCAGGAGGTGTTCTGGGACCATTAGGAGGGATCAGTGCCCACAAATCCATGGGCCCTGATGGGATGCATCCATGTGTGCTGAGTGAGCTGGCAGAGATGATTGCTGAGCCTCTCTCTATCATCTTTGACATGTTTTGGAGAACAGGAGAGGTGCCTGAGGACTGGAGGTTAGCCAATGTCACTCTGGTCTTCAGAAAGGGCAAGAAGGAGGACCCGAGTAATTACAGGCCAGTCAGTCTCACCTCTGTCCCTGGAAAGGTGATGGAACAGCTTGTTCTGGATGCC
Organism: Heliornis fulica; assembly: GCA_013399135.1. Lineage (NCBI taxonomy): Eukaryota > Metazoa > Chordata > Aves > Gruiformes > Heliornithidae > Heliornis > Heliornis fulica. The sequence continues at coordinate 53,793 of VXBZ01008428.1, read as the reverse complement.
ATCTCCAAGCAGTTTGTAGAGAAAAAGGCTATGAGGAGAAGTCAGCATGGATTCACCAAAGGGAGATCATCCTCGACCAACCTCATAGACTTCTATGATGTTATCACTGGCTTGGTGCATGGAGGCAGAGCAGTGGATGTCATCTATCTTGACTTCAGCAAGGCTTTTGATACTGTCTCCCATGACATCCTGATAATAAAGCTGACAAAGTGCAGGATAGATGAGTGGAAAGTGAGGTGGATCGAGAACTGGCTGATGAGCCAGGCTCAGAGTGTGCTGATCAGTGGGGCGGAGTCTGGCTGGAGACCTGTGACTAGCGGTGTTCCCCAGGGGTTGGTGTTGGGTCTGGTCTTGTTTAACTTCTTCTTCGACGACCTCAGTGAGGGAATAGTGTCCACCCTCATCAAGTAGCTGATGATCCAAAGCTGGGAGGAGTGGTGGACATGCAGAAATGCTGCGCTGCCATTCAGCGAGAACTGGCCAGGCTGGAGAGCTGGGCAGTGAGGAACCAGGTGAGGTTCAATGAAAGCAAGTGTAGGGTCTGGCACCTGGGAAGGAACAACTGCAGGTATCAGTACAGGCTGGGAGATGACCTGCTGGAGAGGAGCTCTGCGAGAAAGATGGCCTGGTGGCCAAGAAGCTCAATGGGATCCTGGGGTGCATTAAGAGGAGTGTAGCCAGCAGGTTGAAGGAGGTGATACCTTTCTCCCCAACCCCCACCCCCCCCCGGCTCTACTCTGCCCTGGTCAGGCCTCACCAGGAGGCCTATGTCCAGTTCTGGGCTCCCTGGTATAAAACAGACAGGGATCTCCTGGAGAGAGTCCCGCGGAGACCACAAAGATGATGAAGGGCCTAGAGCATCTCTCCTATGAGGAAAGGTTGAGTGAGCTGGGGCTGTTCAGCCTTGAGAAGAGAAGACTGAGAGGGGATCTCATCAATGTTTATCAATATCTGAAGTGTGGGAGACAAAGGGGGGTGGCCAACCTCTTCTCAGTGAGCCGTGGGGATAGAACAAGGAGCAGTGGCCACAAGTTGGACCACAGGAGTTTCCATGCCAATGTGAGAAAGAACTTCTTCATGGTGAGGGTGAGGGAGAACTGAAACAGGCTGCCCATAGGGGTTGTAGAGTCTCCTTCTCTGGAGACATTCAATACCTGTCTGAACACCTACCTGTGTGACCTTCTCAGGGAACCTGCTTTGTTAGGGGGTTTGGACTTGATGATCTCTTGGGGTCCCTTCCAACCCCTACAATTCCGTGATACTGTGATTTTTCAATTATTTAATGAACTTCCTCTTAAAAATAAAAGGTATTTCCGTAGTCAACTAAAAATCTTGTCCAAACTTCTACTTTCAATAGTTTCTTTAGCAGCAAGGCACACTAATAGGATGAAAACATCTGACAAATATATTCCTTTATATTTTTTATTTTCAGGAGATTTCAACAAAAAAAAATGCGCACCATTGCCTGTAGAGATCTGGTTTCAGTTTTAACTTGCACATAAAATTGAGTTTGATCTTGACACCTCATCAAATGTGTTTTTAACTTCCATCATAGCAATATTACAGTGGCTTATGTAATAAGCAGTTTCTTGTTAATGGTGTTTGGCAGTACCATAGGGATTTGTAAAGGAAGAGTGGCATTGCAAGAAGTGTAGATATACAAATATAATCAGTATACTCATTGCTACTCTATAAATATGCTCATTTTTTTCTCCAGCAGAAGTATTAAAATCTGTCAAAAAGTGTGAAATAATGAAATAATGAGGAGAAATTAAACATTTTTTCATGTTATGATGATTATGTTTTATAAGTGCATGCATTCTTCTTTGCTGATAATTAGAGGATATTATGAAGTTCTGAAAAATAGAAATCAACGTGAAGAATACCTGATGGAGGATCATATTATTTTTATGTTGTCATGACAATGTAGTGTATGAAAAAGAAGGAAGTTATCATCTTGCTCACCCTTGGTTTTTAATTGATGTGCAATCTGGAGGGCAGGTTTGCCAGTGTATCATAAGCATCTCAGAAACTGAAATGGTTATCTCAGCTGTAACTCATGTGGATATCCACACTGGAGTTTCTAGAACTCAATTTGTGTCACTAACTCCTAAAAATCTTAATGAGCTGACAAAATATAAGAAAGATGAGAAAAATATTATTCTTTTCAATACAAATTTGTTACAAAAAAAAGTCCAAACAACAACTATAGTAAATTTCAGCATTTAAGAGAATCAGTCTAGTCTTTGTTTGGAGTCGATACAAAGAAATGGGCATTCAGGAATAATTTTGTCTCCTGCCAGCAAAGATACTTTACAGAGGTTACAAGAATTAAATACATTTTAGACAATTAGAGTTAAGCGAGATTAATTATACTCATTGTTTGGAATAATAATACTTTTAGTTTCAGTTTCTTTGATTTATTAAACGCACCACATGGGTTAATTGAACAGACTCTCAAAATAGTGTTCTCTCACCTGGTAACTGAGACAATACTATTTAAAATAATATATTCTCTTTGCATACAATTGTTCATTTATCACTAACTTCAGATGTAGACTTTGGACAGAATTTAGGGTAATATCATATGATGCCTTTTAAGTAATGAGAGAAATATATATGCATGTATATAAATTCTTAGTTACTTATTAATAGTATTTAAGAGAAGCTGTCTTCAACTGTATGAGCTGAGTAGTGCCTAGTAGATTTTAATGCTGGGACCTCCCTGTCTCCAAGTGCTTAACTTTTGTTAGTTAACTATTTTGTACATGTTAAGAAACAAAGTTTTGGAAGCTGATTTGGTGCCTAGTGAAGTTCTTTGGTGACTCCCAGAATCAAATCTCAAATTTTCACCATTCTAGAAGATCTGAAAAATTATCAGATACAAATTTCACTGCCTCATTTTTCCTTGGGAATCGCTTGTCAGGTTTCTTGCCCTTCTTCAACCATTACTATTGAAAGATACAACCAAGGTCATTCTTACAAGCTTGAAAGAAATATTTGTCATCTCTTCAACCCCTGTGTATATAGGAAGGTCCTGTAATTTTTTTAAGCAAGTGGAATACAAAATCCTTCCTGCAACCTTTTGAATAGGAAGATTTAGCCCATCCCTTGCTTTGGAAATGGGACTTGACATTTTGACAGGTGTTTGCATGAATGGCAGAGGTATTTGCACCAGCATAAAAGTAATTCATATGTACTCCAGCTGTAAGCCTCTGAACAATCTCCCTTTACATAAGCATAGTAGCTATCAGTTGAACGTCAGCTGCAGGTCAAAGTCTGATGATTTTTCCTCTAATGTGTAGGTACAATTATAAGAAAATGTTGGAACAAGGAAGTAACATTATAGTGTAACATACCAAAAATAGCTATGTGCTCTTGTGGCCAAGAAGGCCAGTCAAAAAGACTGTGGTCAGCAGGTTGAGGGATGTTATCCCCCTAATCTACTCTGTTCTGGTGAAACCATGTCTGGAACTCTGGGCTTGCCAGTTCGAGAAAGGGAAATACTTGAGAGAGTCCAGTGGAGGGCTACAAAGAAGATGAGGGGACTGGAGAATCTCTCATATGAGGAAAGGATGAGAGACCTGGGTCTGCTTAGTCCAGAGAAGACTAGACTGATCAATAATTACAAATATCTAAAGGGTGGATGTCTAGAGGATGGGGACAGATTCTTTTTAGTGGTCCCCACTGACAGGAGAATGGGCAATGAGCACAAAGAACAACACAGGAAGTTCCACCTGAATATGAAGAACTTCTTCACTCTGAGGGAGACAGAGCACTGGGACAGGATGCCCAGAGAGTTGAGGAGTCTTGTTCTCTGGAAATATTCAAATTCCACCTGGATGCAGTCCTATGTAACCTGCTGTAGATGATCCTGCTTTATCAGGGGGTTGGACTAGAAGGTCTCCAGAGCTCCCTTCCAATCCCTACTGTGCTGTGAACTTGTGATTAACAGGGGAGAGAGAAAGGATGCAATAAGTAGGTGGACTGATGCAAGTGATGAGAGCACAATCATGGAACAAGCTGGTGTGACAATAAGGAGTAGATTTTTGAATGTTATAATAAGTATTAATCTTAAGATTTTATTTAAATGCCTTGAGTACTCTTGTAAAGCTTCATTCAAGCATGTTTGTAATGTAATCTTTATGCTCACACTGCATACGAAGAGATTCCCTAAAGTGATATACTTTCTCATTTCTGCTACAAATTTTATTTACATTTTTCTACTGCTGTGGGAAACAATATCTGCAGTATAATTATATTATTTTAATTATATTTCAAAATAATTTTCTGTGATTTGATAAGATCCCACTTCAGATATTTTTCATCTAATTTAAGCTTTTTTCTACAAAATGAGTATAAATAAAGTGGAAAAATAAAAATAATAATTTAAGGAAATACGTTTAAATTTTACTAATGTGAAAGACTTCATCTATGGTGAAGGATAATCTCATAACTTGGACTTCAATAGCGGAAATCAAGTACTACTACTACAAATTCCATTCACGAAATGCACAGAGAACATGAGTGGAGGGACTACAAAGTAAATCTTGGAAGAGAAGAAAAAAAGTAGGAGGGAGAATCCATGAGAAGTACAGGTTTCAGTATGCTATGGAAGACAGTTGCAACTATCAGCCTGATAGATTTGAGATAAATCAAGTAATTGGTTAAGGTAAAAAGTAAACGGAAATACAATACTGGGGAAAAAGATTCAGGTCTGCCTAGGAGAGGAAAAAAACCCTCAAGAAAAAGGATTGTGAAGGAAGGGTGAAAACTCAGGATCTTATCTCTTGCTAAGTAAAAATTCCATTTATATTAATGAGGGCTTCTACTTAAAAATTGATGGAATTGTCTTGCCCACAGTAAGAATTCTTACAAGTACCATCAATAGCAAGGAACAAAAAGAGATTAGGTCATCACTCAGGAGGTTTCTCTAGATCTGTTCTCTCCACCTTTTCCAATACTAGTTTCAGAATGCATTCACCATCAACTCATAAAGAGCCCAGGTTATCATAAACCTCTGCAGACGGATTTCACATTCAAAATTTGCAGACTTGACAACCTACATCACATACAGGCTTTACAGACTGTGATCCTTCAGTTATCTTTTCTTTTCATCCATCACCTTCCAGTCTCAGAATCAGAGTAATTCAGACTGGAAGGGGCCTCAGGAAATCGAGTTCAACTCCCTGTTTACTTTGTTATTTCTATATTTGAACATAGCCTACCATTTCAAAATGCAATGAAAGTAATCCAACAATAACCCATGCTCACTCAAGTTTAATTTCCCAGGCAGAATTGATGTGTACTTGTAAAGACATTAAAAATTCCACCCTAATATGCAAAGAATATTGAGTCTTGGGTCAATATAATACTGATTCTAATACTTGGCTGACTAGAAAATTTGGGTTGATTCTAGACAGTCTAAATATTTATTTAATTATCTATTCAGGTAAATAGACATGAACCTCACACACACACACAAAAAAAAAAAGCGCTAATATGTTTTTTCAGTCTGTTTTTTAGTTTCCTGCCCTTTTGGATAGGATATATTAATTCTTACATATCTCCTATTTAAGACAATATAGGAAGTAATCTTCACCTGGATGAAGTTAAAGGTCTTACTGGAGAAGTGACACGTTTAACAACGAACTGGTATTTACTAAAAGGTGTGGTAAAATGTTGCTCATTAATGGCATTTCAATATAATAAGCCTAAAATAAATAAAATGTTTCATGGGAGTTTAACTTCCTAGACTGTACATTCTTACTTTCTGCCACCCACTACACTGAAGTTACCATTTTAATAGTTGCAAAATTACAGATTTTCTGTCCTGTGCTTTAATTTTCCTGTTAGCCAGATGTTTCATAATTTATTTAGAACTGATTGTGCTAGAAACTTTCCTTTGAGATTTTTCAACTGTATAGAAAAAAAAATGATTTAGGATGCATGTCTTGGCTTATTAGAGTTACAATCTTCTATAAATTTGCAAGCCTGATTACAAGCTCCTTGAGTGGCCTTCATCAATTTAACAAATATTAAAAGTCCAGCAGAGGGACTCTCAAAAAACTTCTTAAAACAGCAAGTTCACTTTCTTGTGCTGGATAAAATATTAGAGTAGTTGACATGAAATACAAAGTGACTTTTTCTTATATTTCCTTACAAATATGCTGCATAGGTATATTAATTTCTCTTTTTTGAAATCCCTTGTTATTTCATCAATTTAGGTGTATCTTGAAGTATTGGTTTTGAATAGCAAAATTGCTTTGAAATATATGTTTCTTCTACAGAAAAAAATAATTATCCTGTAAATAAAACATCTCTCTCTTATGTTTTCATTCACTGATGCAATTTCATAGAAATTCTGTGAGAAAGTATGATTTTAATTGCTCAATATTATTGTGAAGCCAGTTTCCAAACATGGAAACTATCTGAAGGGATTGCAAGTTCATGCTGAAACTTACTTCAGCTTGGATTTGCACAGAATCAAGACAATGAAACGCAGATGAGGACAAACAGCAACTAAATCTAGAAACACTCGTTTTCGTGTGTGAGTAATAAAATCTCACAGAAGACAGCACAGTAAGAATAAAAGGCACAGTAATAGCAGTTGAATGCATGGAAGTCTCTCTACTGGCATTTGTCTGAATTATTGTGTATTTTTTGTGTGTTGCAGTATAAATCAGCATACAGATCCTGAACTGGCATCAGAAAGAAAAGACTACCATCTTTCTATTATTTTCCCATATACTACAGAAGTATATCCAATGGCCAAGACAGAGGTATCAATCTAAAGTAGTTATATTTGAAATGTGAAGAAATCAAAGGCATCAGGCTAGGGTCCTCCGCTGCAAAACCTGAGCAATCCTATTTCACCATTATGTATAAATCCTACCGGTGTGTAAAATGTATCCTCTGAAACAGAAACAAGGCTCTAGGTTTCTACCTCCATTCTCAATGCAGAAATGGCTTGGTGATTATTCAAGGATGCAAATTTGGTATGTATTTCTTTATTTGAGAGACATTTTGTGAATGAAATTTAATATGTTCCTGCACAGACCGGCCTGTAGTGTTGTTATTCTAAGAATTTTCAAACTCAGACATGTATTTAAACACACAAAATACTACCTAGCCTTTTCTTAGGTGAACCTTGCCCTCTGCAGAAGACAAGTCTATGTATCACTGATCTCACATTAATGCTCTGTTTTCAGAGGAAGAGTGGGAACTAATGTTGTGTAGACCTTTATACTGTTCTGATGTAGTAGAATTAGACACATATATGTGATTCTCTGAAAAATGTTTGGTTTCTTGTAAATGTCTGCTGGATTCTTCAATTTAGAGGACCACAAATAAGAGATGTGTTATTCAAAATCATTAAAATGTCTACAGTAATTTTTTTAATCACCTATGGCTGCTAAATAATGAAGGATCCCCTTGCAGTAATCCTTTCCTTTATGGGAAAAAAATGGAGGAAGAAAAGTTTATATATTGTCTTTACATAGCAGTTAAGCAGTTAAGTTGAAATACAGCATGAATTTACTAAGGGACATAAGCTGCATGAATCTGCTGGATACAAGGGACTATCAGATAGGAAAAAGCATCATAAGAATAGAGTAGAAATTTTGCTGAAAACTTGAGTCCTTGAGATTAAGATCTGTTTGGTGATTTGCCTAGGACATATTTCATGCTATCAGTATGTTTTGTAGATATTATAATGTGGAGTACATTCTCTCATCACTTCCAGTAATTTAATGCCAGTGTAGTCTGACATTATATTAATACTAATATTATTCTCACGGTTATTACTATTAATACTGGTTTTACTATTATTACTGTTATTAATATTACTATTATATTTACTTGTATTACAGTAACACTGGTATTTCACACCAAATCTTATTATACTGTACAGTCTGGAAAAAAGGTAATATGATTTTAAAAATACCACATTTTTAAACTATCTGGGTCAAACTATGAATATGTTTTATTTGGGAATAGAAAATGGCAGTACAGAGGGTAAACTCCCATCTCTACCTCCTAATTAACCAATAAAGGAAGTGCTTGCAGGTGAAGTTCAAGGTGAGATGAGCAAAAACAATTAAAAGTAACTTTCAAATAGTAAGTTTCACTTATCACTATATTAAAGTCTGTATAAGGAAAACTTTTATTGAGTTATGCTGGTTACAGAGTTAGTCATTTAGTCATATAGGGAGAGCATGGAAAAGCAAATAAATTGTCAGGAAATCAGCCTTTTCCTAATTATTATTCAAATATTCTCATAAACTGAGGTTTTACAGGGGCTGTTTCGGTTTTCTGATTTTTTTCCTTTCATTCCTGTTCTTCCTTCAGTATTTTCCTTTTTCCCTTAAGGGAAAGGATGGTGCTGTTACTAGGAACTCTACTGATTCACTCTACTGACAGGACAAGGGGGATTGGTTTTAAATAGGAAGGGGGCAGACTTAGATTAGACATTAGGTAAAAATTCTTCCCTGTGAGGGTGGTGAGGCCCTGGCACAGGTTGCCTAGAGAAGCTGTGGCTGCCCCCTCCCTGGCAGTGTTCAAGGCCAGGTTGAATGGGGCTTTGGGCAACCTGGTCTGGTGAGAGGTGTCCCTGCCCATGCCAGGAGGTTGGAACAGATGATCTTTAAGGTCCCTTCAAGCCCATGGCATTCTGTAATGATTTTGTGATTCTATGATTATCTGCTCTGTTTTGCATGTGGTTGATAACTTTTGTTGCTTCTGTCCTGCTTGTGTGTATGTGAATCTCAGCTTCGGCCATTGTTTTGCTGAGCAAGTTCATCACAAAATGACTATCCTACAGGCACAGGCCATGCTCCAATCCAGGAAAGAATCCATATGCAGTCAGTAGATAGCACATTGACTCTCAAGCCTTGGCAGTCAAACCATCCATCTGGCTACATGTTTTTGAAAACAATCTGAAAATACTGTGGTAGCTACTATGTCTGACTTTGCAGCCCTCTGTGGTAACTAAAACTTCAGCCTTGGCAACAGTTTTGTAAGACTCCAGAATTTATACAGTAGTAGTTAACTATGAGTTTACTGCCAACTTAATAAAAATTACCCATCCTACTGAAATGCCCATTCATAAACCTTTCAGGCAAACTCTGAGGATCTTCCCTCTCTGTTACTAAAAGTTTTTCACTGGTATTCTGCACTTGCCCCTATATTGCAAAGCCTCTCTGTCCCCTCTCCATTCATGCCTCCACCAGTTCGATTCTCTTCCAGAGATTAACTATTCGTCTTTTCTTTCCTGGTCCATCACGATTTACTCCTGGGAAAATTAACCTCCCAGTGATTCCAATGAACGATCATTTCCTAACCTCAGCGATCTAACATGTAAGACTTTCAAACAAGCTCCTTTGACCTCTCAAAGTCCTTCTAGATAGCTGAGAAGTTGCATCATTGTCTTGCTTAAATCCTCCTCTGATTTGTTTATTGATAACTATGCTGCTGAGATTATGGCCTTGCATTTTAAATACAGATAATATTTATGAACAGTGTAAAGAAGTTCTAATCCTGTCCTGATTCAAAGCTAACTGTATATGAGGCAGTATTAAGGTTGTTTAGACAAGTCCAGGATGTTGCTTAACCTAATAGGCTTTGCTAACAAGCTAGTTAGGTTATTGAGATATATTATGATATACATTCGATTGTATGTGTTCCTGAGTGGATGTAATAAATGGACACTGTTTCCCCCCATCTTTAATACCTCCCATAAACTTTTTCATTTTCTCTCTGTTACTTTCTTTTCCAGTTTCTTTATAGTCTGTTTTACATTACACCTGTCCGTGCCCCTACAGTGTAAGCTGCTAAGGCAGAAAACATGTGGGTGTTTTGTCTGGTTTTGTCTGGTATTTTGTACTTGATTCATCTCCAATAGCTGTACAAATTCAGAACAGATCACATCATGCTAATTATTAATAATAAACTAAAATGTCTTGCTATCCAAACAGCATTTTAATGGCTATTTAAGTGAGCATTTTTGCTTCTGCACCGCTTCTCTGATTCCAGCAGGCATTGAGTCTCTTAAAATGGAAATAAAATCCTTGCAGAAAAGTGACATTAAATTATGTGATCTGGGTTGAAGCAAGATAGCCTGAGCTCTACAGTGCCAAATCTCAGTTGCCCATTTGGGGCAACTTTCCAGGCAATATACAAAAACATAATGTGCTTTTGCTGTCATGTGGGCAGGATGACAGCCTGTGTATGGCCAGATGTCCCAACACATCCAGGCATATTAGCATAGGCCCAGCAGCTATTAAACTTCACACAGGGCTGAGAACAGGTTCTAGTCCCAGTATGAGGCAAGACTAGGAGATATTTGACAGAATATGGCCTACATCTGCCAGAAAGGATGCCAGCTCAATTATTTACAGCTGGAACATTTTCTGGTACTTCACATCCAAACCTACAAAATGCATGGACAACTCCTGAAGAGCTCTTTGTGCTGACAGGGTGCAGCTGCTAAATATACATACATCATAAAAAACCAACAGATTTTAACACCAGTTCTAGACTACAACAGAAGCAAAAGCCCAACTACTGACGTTTTTCAAATAGGTTTCCTGTGGCACTCTGAGTCATTGCTTGTACATATTTTTGGCTACCACAACTGCAACTGTGAGATAGCAGTGCGACATTGAAAAAAGTTGTATATGTCTCTAGAAAATGCTAGTCTGGTGCCATAATATTCTGTCTATGTAAAGGTTTCTTGGTAATTCAAGGGTTAAAAAAATTATGTGGACTCAGAGCTTTGTAAAAAAGATCTGCAGCAGATTTCAAATCACATCTTATACATACATTTAGAAACTATTGTATTTGTTAGACTGACTGCTGACCAGGTGGATGGATGATGGTAGGGCAGTGGATGTGGTTGTCCTTGACCTCAGTAAGGCATTTGACACTGTCTCCCACAGCATCCTGGTGGATAAACTGAGGAAGTGTGGCCTGGAGGCTTGGAGTAGTGAAGTGGATTGAGAGCTGGTTGAATGGAAGAAGCCAGAGAGTTGTCATTAATGGGACAGAGTCTGGCTGGAGGCCTGTAACTAGTGGAGTCCCTCAAGGGTCGGTACTGGGACCAGTACTGTTCAATGTATTCATTGATGACCTGGATGAGGGAATAGAGTGCACAGTCAGCAAGTTTGCTGATGATACAAAGGTGGGAGGGGTGGCTGACACACCAGAAGGTTGTGCTGCCATTCAACAAGATTTAGACAGGCTGGAGAGCTGGACAGGGAGAGATGGAATGAGATTGAACAAGGGCAATTTTAGGGTATTGCATCTGGGGAGGAACAGCTCCAGGGACCAGCATAGGTTGGGGGCTGGCCTGTTGGAGAGCAGTGCAGGTGAGAGGATCCTGGGGGTCCTGGTAGAGAGCAGGATCACCATGAGGCAGCAGTGTGCTCTTGTGGCCAAGAAGGCCAACGACATCCTAGGGTGTATTAGAAGAGGGGTAGCTAGTAGATCAAGAGAGGTCCTTCTCCCCCTCTACTCTGCCCTGTGAGACCTCACCTGGAGTATTGTGTCCAGTTCTGGGCCCCTCAGTTCCAGAAGGACATACAACTCCTTGAGAGAGTCCAGCGCAGGGCAACTAAGATGATGAAGGGAGTGGAACATCTTCATAGAATCACAGAATCATAGAGTAATTAGAGTTGGAAGGGGCTCCCAGTGGTCATCTAGTCCAACCCCCCACAAGAAGCAAGGACATCCCCAACTAGATCAGGTTGCTCAGGGCCCCATCCAACCTGGCCGTGAACGTCGCCAGGGATGGGGCATCCACCACCTCCCTGGGCAACCTGTTCCAGAGCTCCACCACTCTTACAGTAAAGAACTTTTTCTAATATCCTATCTAAATCTACCTCCCTCCATTTTGAAACCATTACCCCTTGTCCTGTCACAACAGGCCCTACTGAACAGCTCCTCTCTCTTCAGCTTAGAGAAGAGGAGACCTCAGTAACATTTATAAATATATAAAGGGTGAGTGTCAGGAGGATGGATCCAGGCTCTTCTCAGTGATGGCCAATGAAAGAACAAGGGGAAATGGTTCCAAGCTGGAACGCAGAAAGTTCCATCTGAATATAAGGAGTAACCTTTTCACTTTGAGGGTGATGGATTACTTGAACAGGCTGCCCAGAGAGGTTGTGGAGTCTCCTTTGTGGGATACATTCAAGACCAATCTGGACATGTTCATATGTGATCTACTCTAAATGATCCTTCTTGGGCAGGTTGGACTCAGTGATCTTTCGAGGTCTCTTCCAGCTCCTAATATTCCATGATTCAGTGACTCCTTTATTGATCACCTGTAATTTTAAAGCTACCTTATTAAATAGACCATGGAAGAAGAGCTGTAATTTATAGTGATGGAGCCCCAGCTTAAATACCTGTGTTCATTTTTTTGGGCCATCACTACAAGAAAGACATTGATGTGATGGTGTTCAAAGAAAGACAGTGAAGATGGTGAGATGTCTAGAGCACAAGTCTTATGAGAAGTGTCTGAGGGAACAAGGATTATTAGCCCAGAGATAAGGAGACTGAGGGGAGACCTCATTGCTTTCTACAATTACCTGAAAGGAGGTTGTAGCTAGTTGGGGTGTCAATCTATTCTCCCAAGAAACAAGTGACAGGACAAGAGGAAATGTCCTCAAGTTGAGCCAGGAGAGGTTTAGCTTGGATATTGGGAAAAATTTGTTCACTAAGAGATTTCTCAGTCATTGAAAAAGGCTGCCCAGGGAAGTGTTGAGTCACTATCCCTGAATGTATCTAAAAGATGTGTAGATATGGTGCTTAGGGACATGGTTTAGTGTTTGAACTGGCAGTGTAAGGTAAATGCATGGACCTGATGGTCTTAAAAGTCTTTCCTAACCAAAATGATTCTATGATTTTATTTTATGTGAAAATGATTCAGGAAAAATCACCACATTATGAGATGGGATGTGATTATAGAACTCCTTGAAAGAGTGCAGCGCAGGGCCACCAAGATGATGAAGGGAGCGGAACATCTTCCTTATGAGGACAGGGTCTCTTCAGCTTGGAGAAGAGGAGACTGAGGGGTGCCCTCAGTAATGTTTAGAAACATATAAAGGATGAGTGTCAGAAGGTCAGAGCCATGCTCTTCTAGGTGATGGCCAGTGATAGGTCAAGGGAAAGTGGATCCAAGCTGGAACATATGAAGTTCCATGTGAATGTAAGAAAAAACCTTTTCACTGTGAGGATGATGGAGCACTGGAACAGGCTGCCCAAAAAAGTTGTGGAGTCTCCTTCTCTGGAGACATTCAAGACCAATCTGGACACGTTCCTGTGTGATCTGATCTAGGTGATCCTGCTCAGGCAGGGGAGTTGGACTCGATGATCTTTTGAGGTCCCTTCTATCTCCTGACATTCTGTGATTCTGAGATTTTCTGAGAACAAGATAACTAAAAAAATAGTACTACCATACATATTTGTTAATCTAACAATGTTGATCTGAGACTAATTCTGAGAAAATTAAATTCTGAGAAAAAAAAAACTCGAATCTCTTCTGTGTATCTTAGGAAAGGACTGTAAGCTACTATCAACAACCATTTTTCACAGAAGTGTTGTACAGAAAGAAAAAAAGAAGCATGGGTACAAATATATGTATTTTCTGTTTTCATTTATCACTAACGCTTTACTGAATGAATTGTTTGACATATGTGCTGTGAAAAAGAAAAAGTCTACCGAGGAATTGAAGTGAATACATTCTAAATGAACTGCTCCCTGTATTCTCATCCATATCTTGATTCTAAATGTTCATGTTCATTTGATCAGAAACAGGGAGTTATATTTTCCATTCTAAATTTACTGTAATTCTATTTTAGTTCTAAAATCACTGGAAGCTCTGGGACAAAAAATGCCCTCGTGATCTATATCCTACTGCTCAATTACGTCTCAAGAGGTCAAGATGATTTGATACTATAGGAGGAGGGTCCAAGAGCTATACTGTTGAAGGTGAACTGATGAGTTAAGTTCTCATAGAATTTACCTGCAGATTTATTAGCACTATTAATATATGTGCATTCTTACTATTTGAAATTAATAAATATATTTTTAGTAATCACTCTATTATTGGAACAAATCCCATCAAGCAATTTAAGATCCATAAAAAATTATTGCTTTTCTAAACCTTCTAATTTAACTTATTATTTAATTGCTGACTCATATAAACATAATCACTTAAATCCAAATCACCTGTGAGCAGTGTAGATCACAGTAATTCTAATGTGAAAGATTTTACTTGAACAAGCAAACCTGAATCTGACAAATGTTTCTGAGCTTGGAAACAGCCAATGAAAGGAAAGAAATATAGAACTGCAATGATTATCAGGATGAAGTGAGTCTCTGAAATAAATTACTGTCTTGTTGGAAGGGAAAGGGATAAACAAAAGCTTGCTTTGTATTGCATTTATTTTACGATAAGCAATGGCAAAGACACCATCTACGTGAAAAGGTGATAGAGTGTGACTTTCAGACCTTTAGCAATAGGAGCCAAATTATTACAGAATTATAGAATCATGTCAATTGAAAAGGACCTCTGGAGACCGCTCAGTCTAGGCTCCTGCTAGAAGTAGCCTCAATGGGTCCGATTGCTCAGGGCATTGTTTTGAGGATCTCCACAAACCCTACTGGCAGTCTGTTTCCACACTTGACTATGTGAATGTTTGGCAGTTTGTATGGTCAAGTATTTCCTTATATCTAATAGGAATTTTCTTTGCTCCAAGTTGTGATTTTTTGCCTTTTCTGCTTTGTGTTTTGAGAAAAGTCCAGCTTGATTTTCTGCTCCCTCCTATCAGATAGCTGAAGACAACAATAAATTAGCTAACTTCTTAAGAACGAACAAAGCAAATTCTCTTGCCCCTCACAGAGTTGCGTATGTGAGCCAGCCACCCAGAACAGGAGTACCTTGATCCTTGGCTATAGGTTGGAACATATGATATGGAAGAACATGTGTTGAAATATCTGTGGTTCTGGGAAAACCTGAACAGAAAAATGGGACAATGTCTTGTTCACTGACAAGTACTGCACAAGTAGAGAGTGTGCACAGGTCTTCTACTATATCTATGCAGAGAACTCACAGCAAGTGGAAAAAGAAGAGATTGATTGAACTGCAGATCAGCTGCTGTTCAGCTTGCATATGCAGGGAACAGTTCCTAAGATTTCTGGGAGCCATGCAGCACATTGAAAAATATTACTACTGTAAATGGGCTGTTTGGCATTGAGAAATCCTGGACAGACATACCGTATCAAGCAGGATCAATGAGAGAGCTTTAGCCACTTAGTTCCACTCCACTACATCTTCATCTGCCACCTATAAATGCTGTGGGTAATTAGAGCTGAAAGGATTAGTGCAAAACAATAACAGATGATTTACAGTTGTTTTTGTTTTTTGCAGAAGCTTCATCTGAATTACATTCCTGTAGGTGGCTACACATTTTTATTGTAATTTGTCTATATTTGTTTTATATTCCGACATTTGAAATTTGGGGGTGTTGCTTTAGCATCATAGAGACTATTCTATTTTATGTATGTATTAAGGAAAATAGATTTTATAGGCTATATATGGAACATAAATTGTCCAGGATAAATAAACTTTAACCTATAGTTCAAACACCTGCTGTATAACTACACACAGTGATTTTACTTCCATTATAAATTCTAACATCATAGATAACACTCAACATTGAGCATTCAAGCACAGAGTGTTCACTTATCAAAGGAACAGAACATTTTGAGTGGAGAGGACCATTCCATATAAACGGTATTGATACAAATAACACCATGGAGTAGTGTAAGTATACTCTATGCTGTGAAACATGAAAGAGAAAATGATTGTGCATTTTTGATAGTGATTAGAATTGTTGAAAAAACTGTGAAAATGAGGAACTTGTATAAAGTTTTTGAATGACAGAAATATGTAAGATATGTTTTAATTTTCTTTCATATATATATATATATATGCATACACAAATATTACTACAGTATTGGCTGGATCCCATTCTAGTGTTTATTGTCTACTGGTTCTTGTGATGAACCTACCTCTGTATTTCACACAAGGAAGATAATGTTAGTTCTTGGTCCGTGCCCTTATATATACAATTCAGGACCGAAATCATGCCACTCAGTTCCAACAGGAATCTCGCTCTTCCCCAGCATGGGAAGTTACAGCTTGTAACTTTGTTATTTGCAACGCTACTTCCCCTTTGTTTTAACAGGAGCTGCCCTTTCCCCTCTCCTTTCACTTTAATGGTGCATCAGAGAAAAATGCAAAGCCTATACTGAAGTACTCACGGAGATGGGAATGGGAAAAGAAAGACTCTTATCTTTTCTCCAAAGAAGTTTCTGTAAAAGCAGTCTATGAATTTGAAGACAAAGGTATTTGTGAGGTATTTAGTGCTGACAGCTCCTTGAGTGCTCTGCTGAGCCTTTCCAGACATACATCTCATTTTGTGTCATCAAATGGAAGTCTTAATCCACACTGCCAGTGCCACAGAAACCTAGAAGATATACATTGACAAAGATATAAATGTTAAACCTTTCAGAAAGGGACAGAATTACTCAGTGGAGCCAGTCAGTTTTCCCATTTCAAAACTTCTGATTAAATATTTCAAAATGCTTTCACAAACCACGTTTCCAGGTGAAACCCCTTCCCTTCCCTTCCCTTCCCTTCCCTTCCCTTCCCTTCCCTTCCCCTGGCTTGGATTATGCAACCTGCAAAATTATTTAATCTAAAGATTTTTAAACTGCTTATGTGTTTTTTTATTTATATAGTTGCACAGTAGTGGTTTCTAATGCATGTTTCACAAGATATTTTAAAATAAAATTGTGTAACTACAAACATGAAGTTCGGTGAGGAAGGAGAAGCAGTTTGGTAGCAGACTAAAATGAAACACAAGCCTTACCTTCTTAACTAGACGTGTCAAGTTCCATTCCTGGAAGAAATCTTCATCTGCTTTGATCACATGTTGGATTAAAGAAAAAAATTGTTGAAAGAAACAAGTACAGGAAAAAACCCCAGGGAAGTGTGATCTTGCACTCTAATCACTATTCAGAGCTGATGTACCAGGACCTAAGCAGGAGGAGTGTTTCATGGTGATTGATCATAGAGACAGAGTATGGTATTTCTTATCCAGATGTACTGCCAACCAAGTTGATGAACTGTACTACCTTTCTAATCAAGAGACACAGACGTTTTCTGAGGAAAGTTCAACCCATCCCAAGTTTGCACTTGGAGTGGACTAAATCACTCTTTAGAGTTGCCTGTCTCCTTTACTTACAACAGAGGCCTAAACAATTATTTTTAACTAACCAATCAAATTTTATAAAGCTAAAATTGGTGAGGATGATTCCTATATGAAAAACAATAAATATGTTTGTCTAACCTGATATTCTAACTTCCATGTTCAAGTTAATGTACTTGAGTGGTGCTTCCTCTCTCAGTTGTGCAAATGTTACAAATATGAACATCACTTGTATGTACATACACAAAAGGTTCGAAGCAGTAGTAGATGTTTCTGGTTTTGTGTTTGTGCAGCATAAAGCATAAGCAATCACCATGCAGCAAGAGACCCTTACAGAAATTTCTTATGCTGAGCACTAATTCACAGTTCTTTGTTTCATTTCTTCCATCTGGGTGGAACTGATTGCAACAAGATCCCTCTCTGAGAGCAAGCAAATATTTGCTTATGAAGCAGCAGAAATATGTCTCAGCCCCTTGTTGTCTTTTACTGAAAATCTAATTAAAAGATCATGTCAGTTGTGCAAATGGATCAACCACTATACAGTTCTGAAGTAAAACCCAAATATAAGTTTAAAAGCACTTGCTTAAGTTCAGGATAAAATTATTCTCTAAATATTCTGTTGTTTAAATAAAAATATGATTTGTCTTTGACTTGGACATGTAAATTGGCTGAAAGGCAGTTGTGGAGTGGAATGTCACAGGCATAGCACCTATGTGAAATCAAAGGGCATAGTTTCAATCACCAGCTCATCCAACTCACAATCTTGTCTCTGAAGTTTAAAAGCAAGAGAATCTAATAACATGAGCCAGGGACATTTTCGTGTAATGGAAGTTATTTAAATAGAATTTATTTGAAGGTTCAGATTTTCCTGATAGCTATGACAGATCTAAAAGTATGGTTGGAGATCACATCAGTCTATTCTCACTTCAAAGTGAAGGTAAAGATTACAGGAATACATCCCATTTTATACTTGCACCAATCACTGTTCTCAATTTACAGTTTAAAGATGATGTTATTACACTGTTATTTACATGTCACCTTACTGACTGGGAAAAGCCATTCTAGTCTTCCATGGTTTTTCTCTTTATGGCTGCTGATTTTCTAGTAGTTCAAATAAGCATGCAAATTATTCTAACCTGCCTCCCAATGGGGCATTAGAACTTCCGAAACCCACAAAGAGAGGATCCAAACAGGCTCCTCTGCAAGTTAAAACCTAACAGGGCAAAAGAAAAGTTGAATTTTAATGAATGCCCAAGAAAAGAGAGGACTACCAGAAGATAACATCCTTCCTTAGTTGAAAGTTCTTTGCAGTACATGTGTAGAATATGACCTGCTCTATTGAGTGCTTGAGATATTGTTGACAGACAACAGAAAATGAGGGAAACGGAAAGCCTTTTGAAACAGACATATGGTAAAATAAATTATAATAATGCTTACTCTCTTCCTTGTCACTATGTTCTTGAAAGCCCTGCTGTGCTACGTATTTTGCAAATAAATGTTTTCGTGTATTTTCATTTTAACGTGATTTCTAAAAAGATAATCACAAAGTAAAGATCACAAGTAAACATACCCCATGGGCCTCTTATTTCATACAAGTTATATTATTGTGCAAAGTAGGCTTTTGAAGAATTGTTTTCAGTGGCTAGGGATCCACATAGATTATTGTCAGGGTATCCAATGAGAAACTCTATGCCTTTCCAGTTGACAAAATGAGGTGCTTAAAGAGCCACTGATAGAAAGGCTGAGGGGGCAGGAGTGGCTTCTTCTAGCAAATATAAGCAAAAAAGCTCTTTAGCACAGCCTTCTAAGACAGAAAATTAGGGAAGCTCTTGATGAGCTTATAACATACTTTTCAAGGAAAAAGAAAACCCAAAAGTTTCGTTGTTTAGAAATTAAAACTGTCATTCCAAACAGTTCTGTGCTTAAAGGAACTTTATTTCACCCAAGACCAAACTCACACTGCTTATCTGGCTGTCAGCTTGCTTTCTGGTTCATCCCACATCCACTCAGATAGACAACCGCAATCAAAACAATCAAACATGCACAATCTTGCAATTGTGATGGCCAAAGCCATCACAATTGCAAGAAATCTCAGAGGAAACCTTTCTGACTACATGGCTGAGCTTCCATTCAGACTTTGCCACAGTCGTCTGCACCTTGGGAAGAGGATCCTATTGTTGTATCTATGATTAAATATAAATTAATTTAATTTCTTCTTAATTTAGTGTAAAAGCAGAGGGAAAACACGTCTGTATGTGAGATTTGGATGTATCCATTAACAGGCTTTCTGAAAGAATTGTAACTTCCTGGATAACACCTACCTTCTGGGTGCAGAGGCACAAAGTGTTTAGTCAGTCAAAGAAGATACAAGCTTTTCAGTTGCTGGCAAACACTATCAAAATGGCTGTCCTGGTTTCGACATGGATAGGATTAATATTCTTTCTAGCAGCTGGTGCAGTGCTGTGTTTGGGATTTAGGATCAGAATCACGTTGATAACACACTTAGTTGTTAGTTGAACTGTTGTTCAGTATTTAGTTGTTACTAAGCAGGCATGGACTCTTCAGCTTCTCACACTGCCCTGCTAAAGAGAGGGTGGGAGACACTTGGGAAGCTGTGGGGGAGCACAGCCAGGACAGGTCTCTCAAACTGGCCAAAGAAATGTTTCATACCATAAAATGTCATGTTCTATTTATAACTGGGGGTGATCTGAGTGACAGCTGGGTGTCTTGTGCAGCATCAGGGTGATAGCTGAATACCTTCCTACTGATGGGAAGTGGTGAATGAATTCTTCAGTTTGCTTTGCTTGTGCATGTGGCATGAGAGGCTGGGCAGCTTGCAAGGTTGTCTTGCATCTTATGAAACATCAACTGTGGGTGGAGAAAAATGTGCTGTTCATCACTTGTTTGCTGTATTTATTATTAATGTGTATTAAAATTATCTTTTTTGTGTATGTGTGTCCTATTAAACTCTTGTTTATCTTAACCCACAAGTTTGCTCACTCTCACCCTTCTGATTCCCCTATCGTGTTGGGGTGGGGGAGCAGGAGAGCAGCTGCCTGCTGCTTAACTGCTGGCCAGGCTTAACTGCAACAATGGCATTTAAAAATATCTACATATATTTTATAATGAGAAAGTTGCAACTTTTCCAAAAGATTAGCTCAAATGACTAGTTTAACTGTATATTATAAAAATGATCTTTCTCTTGCTAACTTAGTTCCTCAGCCCCACAGTGGTGTGGAGAATGTAGATTTCCATACCCCGGTGAACTTCTCTATGATGAGATGCTGGGGAAACACATCTCTTGAGAGATTTCAAGCTCTGCTCCAGGCAGAGAGGAATTGAGTGTTTCAGCTACTATCAGAGGACTCTCACCATTGGCAATAAACTTCATAGCACCAGCATGTGCCTTTTTTTTTTTTTTTGTTCCACTAGAGAACATTTGCCTTTTGCCAGGTTGATCTGATGGAAAAACTACATTTACTGTCATCTGCACTATATGTTACATCAGTAAATGTCAAGAGATTTAAACAAGCAAAACTGGAGGAATTCTTAAAATCTCTGAGAAAGTGAGCAGTGTTGGACTGTGGACACTGAATTGCTCAGAGATGGCACAGAAAAACTCCATTGACGCTAATTCTGTGCCCAGAACTTCTGCCCAGTAAAGGGCACAAGAAGAGTAACTCCATCTATGAAAGAGTCATTTTAGTATCTTGAAAGCTAGATGGAGTGGCAGATGCTAGTGGTGAATTACAGACATTGAAGATTGCCTCTATTTCAGAAGGAAGAGCAAAGAAGGGAGACATTCACAAGTCATGCTCCTTTCTTTAGCCATAGTGATAATTTCCTGTTCTGGCCTTTTCTCAGACTACTGAGGGAGGTGGAAGGGAGGTCGTCCATCTCTCACCTTTTTGCTTGGCAACAGTTTAAGGTGAGAAGAGTCAGAGCCTATAGTTGAATCAAGTTGCTTCTGAAACACATTCTGCTCATGTAAAGGAGAAGATAAGGTGCATGGTTTTTTTTTTACTGGTGCTGTTGCTATGGAGAAGAATTAGACTAATAACTTGGAAAGGCAACATCTGTATGTTTCGTCATGTAGGCACAAAATAAACACTATTGCACTCATGCAATGCAAAAACTGTCCTGTCTCTAGGCAATACAGCAGCAGAAAACCTTTCCACAGCAGTTATACAGTGATGGAGAGAGAGATGGACAAGCTTAATGCACTTTTCTACATATTTTGTGCTCCTACATCAGATACTTTCTTTGTTGAAGTAGTTACTCTTTGGTCAGCAAAGTCTTTGTGCCTCTTTGCTGATGCTTTATCTATTTTTCTTATGTTCCTTCCTGGCCAGACTGTGCAACACAGATTACTTTCAAATTATCTACCCTTGACAGAAGGAAAAAAAAAAGACAATATTGAGTATTTTAATGTGTTGTATAGCATTTTCACTTTCAGCTGAAGCATGTTAAACTGACTTACTTAAGAATGTACGGAGTGAAGTAGCAAATCAGTGGTTGAACTACTGTACATAGAATGGAAGAGCTAAGAAATCCATTAGTTACTTCTCCATGTAGGGAAGCTATGGTAGAATATGTTTTAAATACTTCTTACCATTCCCATCTAAAAAGACTTCTCTATAGAATAGGTTGTGTCTAAGTCTCTGAGTCCACTTTTAAATATTTTAAGAGAAGCTTGAATCTAGATTATTTACCACAATGTCTGACAGAGGAAGACTGTTAGTCATCTGAAAGAAAATAAAATATGGTTATGAATGTTTATGAACTAGGTAGATGTTTTAAATGAAATGCAAATTCAAAATCTAGTGTGACTCACAATAAAGTACAGATTCATTGTTTTCCTTTTATAGCACAATAATACAGCTCCCAAACTTCACAGCACAAATGTAATTAAGATTTTAACTTCAGCAAGAAAAAAAGAAACCTTAACATGATCTATTCTTTTGGTGCAAAATTAACTATATCCACAGTTTTATTATAATCACATTCAAAACATATTATTGTAAATATACTATGTATAATAACAAGTGAAATTGATGTTATGTGAAGAAATATGAAGAAATAAAACATCTTTATTATTTATTTATTATGCAATTATTTTCAATATTATTATGAGCAACCCAGTAATGGTAACACTGAATTAATTTTCTTCAGAAAGCCATAAAAAAGAATCACCGATCAAAATATTATTAATGCAAGAGGGACTATCCTCTTTCTGACCTTTCTACATTGAGAATAGGCACCTAAGACTGGAAGTATCTGTAAGCCTGCACTTTGTTCTATAAAATTATTATAATTTACATAAACATTTTTATCTTCCTACAAACAAATGTTGTGTATATCACCATGAAAGTCAGGTGAGCTATTATAATTACCAGCCTCATCAAATAAACTTTGAAAACTGGAATCATTCAACTCCTAGTTTCACAAGAGCATGCAAGGGCTTGCACTGTCCAGTTTGCATACTCAAACCATGAAGAAAATTTTGTGGGAATTGTCTCTAATTTAATGAAAACAACGATCCATTATTTTGAAATATAGTCTGTATATATATTCAGGCATATATTTTTGAAATAGTCTTTGGGTGTCAGTGAAGTATTTAAAATTTTTGGTGTTGGTATGTTTGCTTGTTTCTCTTTTGTGAATGATCAGAATACTATAATCTGTATTATTAAGCAATTCTAAAAATCATCTCAACAACAAAAAAGCATCTTTTTTAAGATTTCATATAGGTGCTTAACCAACAAGAAAAGAACAAAGAATACGATTGTTCAAAATAATTGAAAGCATTTTTTGCTTCTCAAAAAAAAAAAAAAAAAAGGAGGAATTTTTTAAAAGCTAAAACCCTTATGAATAGTTCAGTTATACTTGGGCAGTAGACCATAGAATACTTTGGGTTCAAAAGGACCTTAGAGATCATCTAGTTCAAACTGCTCTGCTATGGGCAGGGACACTCTCCACTAGACCAGGCTGCCCAAAGCCCCATCCAGCCTCGCCTTGAACACTGCCAGGAGGGGGCATCCACAGCTTCTCGGGACAACCTGTTCCAGTGCCACACTACCTTTACAGTGAAAATTTTTTTCCATATATATATGGTTTAAATCCAGCCTCTTCCAGTATATAGATGCCTAAAGTAAGAGTATTTATGCAAATATTTTTAAGCTTTTGCCTGGATTATGTTTCTAAGCAAGGAAAATAACGGTTAAGTCTGAAGGAACCACTATATGCAGATGTTCAGATTTTAAGGCTGTTTGGGATATTTTATACATATATTTACCTCATTTATCATAGCTGGGTCTTAAGCCACCAAGTACTACTATATATGAATAGTGTCAACCTGGATTCGTAAAGGACTTTCTGTTTTATTTGCTGTATTGCTATTTTCAAGATCTTTGAAAAGGATAAAATATGTGTCTTCTTAATACAGTAATTGAGAGCTTCCTCAAGTTTTAGAATTAGCTGACATGTAAACATATCTACATTGGGAGTTGTGTGATGGAGAATATTTCTGGGTGAAAATTAGCAATTCTGAAAGAGAGTGGTAATATAAATATGATGTTTACAAATAACCTGTCACCCATTACACATAGGGAATGGCAGGAAAGTATGAATTAGGGAGGGATAGAGAGGGAACATGTGGTGTCATCAGGCAATCATATAAATCTCTGTAGAAGTTTATACATAAACATTTTTCAAAACTAATGAAAATGTGTCGTTTGCAGTTTCAGGAAAGATGCATTTTAAAACTGCTAGCATTTCAACATGCTGCACATTAACATCTGTATAACTTTATGCTGTATGCTTACTACCTAAGGACAATAAATGTTAAGACATAAACAACAAAGTAAACAACTGCAATATTGACTTAGCCTCCCATGTAGTAAAAGTATGGTTTTAATACTCAGGGCGATTATACGTCCCGACTAGAAGACGTGCTTTAAAAAACAACATTTCTGTGAGATTTATTAATGAGAATTATCATCTTCAGGGTTGAGCTGGGTAATCTTAATTCGTAAAATATTTTTTGATTGTGTTGTAACATATGTATTGCTAAGCAGTGTTACATGGATATTTTATATGCAAAATGTAACAAACACAGGTAATGAGCTGATATGAGAAATTCAGGAAGATATAAGTCATGCTTATGTTTTCTCTGCACTGGACTTATGTTGGTGATAATGAACTAAACAGTAACCTTCTGTTTCTTTAATCTCAGTGGCTCATCTGAGGTTTGGGAACATTTTTGCCTGTAGCTGTAGAATGGGTAGAGAAGAATCTAGGTGTTAAATAAGGAGAAATAGAAATTTAAACAAAATCTGCAGAGGTCTGGAAGAAAAGTTGAAAGACCGTCCATCTTTAATGTTTCCTGAGTATAGTGGTTTAACCTCAGCCAGCAACTAAGCACCACCCAGCCGATCACTCACTCCCCCACTCTGTGGAGAAAGAGTGAAAGTGACAAAAATCATGGGTTGAAAAAAAGGCACTTTAACAGGTAAAACAAAATCCATGTGCACAAGCAAAATAAAACAAAGAATTAATTTAACACTTCCCATGGGCAGGCAGGAGTTCAGCCATCTCCAGGAGACCAGGGCTCAATTTGATGAAATGGCTGCTTGGGAAGACAAACAGCATCACTCTGAATGCCACTGCCCCAATTCTTCCTCTTCCCAAAGCCCTTTATAAATTGAGTCTGATATCATATGGTATGGGATATCCCTTTAGTCAGCTGAGGTCAGCTGTCCCAAGTGTGTCCCCTCACAGTTCCTTCTGCACCCTCAGCATACTTGATGGTGGGGTGAGAAGCAGAAAAGGCCTTGGCTCTGTGTGAGCACCCCTCAGCAGTAACAAAAACATCCTTGTGATAGTAACGCTGTTTTCATCACAAACCCAAAGCACAGTCCCATACCAGCTACTATGAAGAAAATTATCTCAACAAAAACCAGCACACCGAGGCAGGTAAGGTGCAGTGTGGAGGAAGGGACTTTTTACGTGTACTTAGTTCACAGGATGGTTTATTACAGCAGAATTTCTAGAATCCCTACTCAGAGCAGGAGACCTTGCATGTTCCATAGGTTTGGAGTATCGGAGTTCAGGGTCCACAAATCAAATTTTGAATTAACTGAAGATTCTTATATGAAAAGACATGCTGAAGCATTTCAATATTAAGATACACTTTCTCTGCCAGCAAAGACAAGGCTATTAAGACTAAGTAGGAACTTTGAGTCTGTCCTCCATGCACTAATTCAGACAGTCAATTGCTTTTCCTGCAAGACATAGAAATTACAAGTTTTAAATCATAATCACATAAAAGGACAAACATATTGTCTTATTTCAAAAGCATCGTGCCTCCTGTGACATTCACGATGTAAATCCCACTCTCTCAAAGCTCATTTTAAATAACGTAAGATAAAGATGACAATGATGCAACTTTATCTCATTACATGTTGGAGCGCAAGATAGTAGAAAAGACAACATTTAACTTCAGCCGTAATGTTTATTCTAAAGACAATAATTTCAGATAGTATTGTAGTGGTAAAAATATAGGACAGAAGGAACAGTCAGAGGGAAAAAATCATGATGTTTTTAGACACTTAACCATATTATTTTTCTTTGAATCAGGAAATATTTGAAAAATATTTCTCAGGGGGAATTTAAATGACAAGCCTGAGGGGAGAAGGGTGGGAAAGGTAACAAACTAATGTCATGCTTGACTAATCTAATAGACTTTTACGGGGATAAAACCAGGTGGATGGATGATGGTAGGGCAGTGGATGTGGTTTTCCTTGACCTCAGTAAGGTGTTTGACACTGTCTCCCACAGCATCCTGGTGGGCAAACTGAGGAAGTGTGGCCTGGAGGGTGGAGTAGTGAGGTGGATTGAGAACTGATTAAAGGGAAGAAGCCAGTGAGTTGTCATTAATGGGACAGAGTCTGGCTGGAGGCCTGTAATTAGTGGAGTCCCTCAAGGGTTGGTACTGGGACCAGTACTGTTCAATGTATTCATTGATGACCTGGATGAGGGAATAGAGTGCACAGTCAGCAAGTTTGCTGATGATACAAAGGTGGGAGGGTTGGCTGACACACCAGAAGGTTGTGCTGCCATTCAACAAGATTTAGTCAGGCTGGAGAGCTGGGCAAGGAGAAATTGAATGAGATTTTACAAGGACAAGTTTAGGGTATTGCATGTGGAGAGGAACAACCCCAGGTACCAGTATAGGTTGGGGACTGGCCTGTTGGAGAGCAGTGAAGGTGAGAGTTACCTGGAGGTCCTGGTAGATAGCAGGATCACCATGAGGCAGCAGTGTGCTCTTGTGGCCAAGAAGGCCAATGACATCCTGGGGTGTATTAGAGGGGGGTCGCTAGTAGGTCAAGAGAGGTCCTCCTCCCCCTCTACTCTGCCCTGGTGAGACCACACCTGGAGTATTGTGTCTGGTTCTGAGCCCCTCAGTTCCAGAAGGACATACAACTCCTTGAGAGAGTCCAGCACAGGGCAACTAAGATGATGAAGGGAGTGAAACATCTCCCTTATGAGGACAGGCGGAGGGAGCTTGGTCTTTTCAGCTTGGAGGAGATAGAGAGGTGACCTCATTAATGTTTACAGAAATGCAAAGGGTGAGTGTCAGGAGGATGGATCCATTGTTCCTATTTCCTATGTTCCAGCTTGGACTCATTAGAGTCCAAGCTGGAACATAGGAAACATTCATGATCAATCTGGATATGTTCCTGTGTGATTTAATCTAGGTGATCCTTCTCAGGCAGGGGAGTTGGACTAGATGATTGTTTGAGGTCCCTTCTAACTCCTAACATTCTGTGTAATGTCTGACAGTTGCTGTACTTTATACTGCTTTCTTAACACTGTTGTTCTCATGGCCTGCTAAACAGTTTCCATACCTAAATACTGCCGTCAAATAAGGTTTAGGTCTTTTCCCCTCTCAAGAAAAAGTATCCTGAGAATAGAAAATAATGTAGCTTGCTGAGACACGGAAAATGGCAAATACCATTTACTTTACAACACTCGGTGCAGTATCAAAAACACCATTTGTTTAGATTTATTTGGCTACAGAATAAGCAACATAATGTAAAGTCTACTAATGAGCTATCAACTTGGCAACAAATAACATACACTAATGAGTTAGAGTAGATTCATTCTTTCTAATTTATACATGTTAAAGTTGGACAATAAAATCTTAATAGTCAGTAAAGAAAAATGGGCATCTTCATAGGCTGATTCATTCTAATGTGTCTGGATCATGCAGCATGTGCTTCAGAGCAGAAAAGGATCCAAAAGTGCCTAGTTGAGATTCATACGTTTAACTTTTGAATACCTAAAGATAGCTGAGGTTATTTCTATCTATTATACATTCAGCAGGAAAAGGCCATAATACAGTAAAATCTCTTGTGTAAATAAGTAAATCTCTTCACTTTTTGGAAGAAAAAGAGAATAATAACTAAAGTACGAGGAATTCTCATGGTAGCATGTTAGGACAACAGAATTTTCATTTTAACCTCACAGGCATAATATGTGTGGTGTGCAAGTTATAACATTCTTTTTTGTTATCTTATTAAAATGATGTACTGTATGTGCTTGCAGATTTAAATAGTTTTGGCTTTGTCTTTGGTAACATTCCAGGATACTTCACACTGGGGCTCAAATGAACCATGAATTCTCCTGGGAACAATCCTTTTCTTACTTCCACAAAACAAAACTTATTTGTATTAACTTTTTGTTAAGCATTAGCTAATGCATGTGTTGAAATATTCATATTCATGATATTGTATAAATTCAGTGGCTACTATTTGGAGATTGGGATGTTTTCACTCAGTTGCAAAAGAGCTTCTTAGCCCACCAGACTTTTATACAAGAAGTAGATACTTGCATTGAGGTGCAAAATCCAAAACCAGGCAGGACACTCTAGGTGTGGCTTTGTACAATTCTGGTGCACAACATGTTCTTATTTCTATGACCGGTGACACAATACTTTTCAGCTTAACCTACCAAGTGTACCACAATACTGTCTCATATTTCTAAGAAATTAACTGAGACCATCAATTTAGAACATGAAATAGTAGCTGAATATTTTAGTGCTGACTGAGGGTGATTGAAGTGTTGTAAAGCTGAAAATTCCATGTATCTATTATATATGCTTTGATACATACAAGTATCTGCTGTTATTTTGGCAGACAAATATATTTCACAAATTATGCTTCAATCACTAAGCCTTCATAAGAATGAAAAAATCCCATCAATATTAAGGGAATTTGGAACATTGTTAGGATAGGTGAGAATTTGGAAAAAAATGCTAAATGTGTCTGACAAAACCTAAAATGTCTCATATATAAACAAAAACATGGCCAGTGAAGACACTAATTGGACCATGTTTTAAGTGACTTTTTAAGTGTTTTCCACATCAAAGCCCCATGATGTGACTGACAATAAAAGAAGGATTAAAAAAAAAAATCTCAAACCACTGGAATAACTATAGGATTTAAAAGAAATCAGAAAGGCAGGAACACTTCACAAAGGAAAAAGCATCAAAACTAAGAAAGCCAGAGACAAGAAATAGAGAAAAAATCTTTAAAAAATATATTTCAGGGGAGGAAACATCAAAAACCTCTCTCTTTGCACCTTTTCAGAAAGTGCTTGATTGAGTTACACACAGTGGGTACACAGGAATTTGTTTTCGGGAGAATAATGCTTTGAGCAGTATGTATTAGAAAAACCCTTTCAACCTTAAACATCACAGCATTACCTTTGTAATTGACATCCATGCTCATTGAGAGCAGGTGAAGGAAAGAGAAAAACAACCCTCCAACTCCTTTAATTTCAGATGTTCCTGTAGACATTGCTTATTCTGTGAATTCTCTGGACTGGGATTTGCTGCAGTTTTATGTTAAACTGTCAAATCAAAATATTTTGTTTACTAAGTATTTGTAATCAAGATATCAGACCAAAATAATCCTTCATTCTAATTTATGTTTCAAGTCTTTCACGGTGATTTGCAGCTGTAGAGGCTTTGTAGGAAGTTTCTATTTACAGTTTTAATTTGATCACCTCTAAACAGCATTGATGGTATAAAAATTATTAAATTCTTATTATGACAGTGAAATTAACAGTCAGGAGATGGAGGCATAAACAATCCAGAGATGGAGTCCATTCAAAGTCTAAATTTAAATGAATTAAACAACTATGTATGTTTATTCTGACAGATTTTGAACCAGAACTTTTCCACACTGTGGTCACCCATGTAATTCACCGAGTGTCAGGAGGGAGGATGGAGCCAAGCTCTTCTCAGTGATTACTGTGTGATTTAATCTAGGTGATTCTGCTAGGGCAGGGGAGTTGGACGAGATGATCTTTAGAGGTCCCTTCCAACTTCTGACTTTCTGTGAATCTGTGAATCTGTGGGTGATGAAAGGATAGAGAGTGGCCCTGCAGAGAAGGACTTCAGGATACCAGTGGGTGAAAACTTTTGTATGAGACGGTAATGTGCACTTGCAGCCCAGCAAGACAGTCATATCCTGGGCTACAGAAATAGAAGCATGGGCAGCAGATCAAAGGAGGTAATTGGTCTCCACTCCCCTAGAGCTCTGCTCTCCTTCTGCTCTGCTCTGCTCTGCTCTGCTCTGCTCTGCTCTGCTCTGCTCTTGTGAGATCCCACCTGGAGTACTGCATTCCAACTCTGGGCTGCTCAGTGCAGGAAAGACATGGGACTGTTAATGTGGAACCAAAGGAAGGCCAGGAAAAAAAACATAGGACTGGAACACCTTTCCTGTGTAGGAAAGCTGAGAGAGCTGGGCTTGTCCAGTCTCGAGAAGAGAGGGCTCCAAGGAAACTTTATTGGGGACTTTCAATACATAAAGGGGCTTATATGAAAGCTATTAGGGGGACTTTTTACTGGGAGGCCTTTAGGACAGGAGACAAAGGTTTTAAACTGAAAGAGGGTAGATTTATATTGATATAAGGAAGGGGATAATAAGTTTAAACTGGATGGGGGCAGACTTAGATTAGACATTAGGTAAAAAATTCTTCACTCTGAGGGTGGTGAGACACTGGAACAGGTTACTCAGAGAAGCTGTGGCTGCCCCCTCCCTGGCAGTGTTCAAGGCCAGGTTAGATGGGGCTTTGGGCAACCTGGTCTGACGGAGGGTGGCCCTGCCCATGTCGGGGATTGAAACTGCATGGTCTTTGAGGTCACTTCCAATCCAAACTATTCTATGGTATTATGTGATAAACCTCAGGCAAGAGTTGCACCTGCGGGTTTTTTTAACTACAAAATTCTCACTTTTATTATCTGACTACAAGTCATTGTCTAGTAGCAAATCTCCATGTACTGTTTTTAAAGTGCAACACAACAAGGAAGGAACAGATATTACTTCAAAAGTTCTGACGGCCATATTGTAAGGCTGTAAAACGATGGGGAAGTGCGATTCACACCAGCCAACTCAGTATAATCTGTCTCTGGATCTTTATAAAATAAAGATATATCTGCCTATTCTTTTCTTTGTTTTGTCATTATGTCATTAAAATAGACACAGGGCATGCTAGTACCATTCTATAAAATTCTATAAAATCACATGAAAATTTCTAAAGTGAGTATTGCGGTGTGTGAGCTGTATCACCCAAATATTAAAATAAACAGAATAAAACTCTTCCCAAGACTGCATTCCCCATATGAATGAATATTGCATTAAATACAATACAAAGAAGAGACAAGTAAAACAGGAGGGTTTTTTCCTCAGCCTATTATTAAGAAAGAAAGAAACCCAAACAAAAATATTGTGGAACCTCACTCCATATTATCTTACACTGTCTCCCACGACATCTTGATAACAAAGCTGAGAAAGTGCAGGACAGATGAGGGGACAGTGAAGTCGGTCAAGAATTAGCTGACAGGCCAGGCCCAGAGGGTGGTGATCAGTGGGGTAGAGTCTGGCTGGAGACCTTTGACTAGCGGTGCTCCTCAGGGGTTGGTGATGGGTGCAGTCTTGTTTAACATCTCAATCTATGACCTTGGTGAGAGAATAGTGTCCACTCTCAGCAAGTAGCTGATGATCCAAAGCTGGGAGGAGTGGCAGACATGCAGAAATGCTGCGTTGCCATTCAGCGAGACCTGGCCAGGCTGGAGAGCTGGGCAGTGAGGAACCAGGTGAGGTTCAACAAAAGCAAGTGTAGGCTCTGACACCTGGGAAGGAACAACTGCAGGTATCAGTACAGACGGGGGATGACCTGCTGGAGAGGAGCTTTGTGGAGAAGCACCTGAGGATCTTGGTGGATGACAGGTTGGCCATGAGCCAGCAGTGTTCTCTGGTGGCCAAGAAGGTCAATGGGATCCTGGAGTGCATTAAGAGGAGTGTAGCCATCAGGTTGAACGAGGTGATCCCTCCCCTCTATTCTGCCCTGGTCAGGCCTCACCTGGAGTCCTGTGTCTAGTTCTGGGCTCCCCGGTATAAAATAGAGAAGGATCTCCTGGAGAGAGTCCAGTAGAGGCCACAAAGATGATGAAGGGCCTGGAGCATCTCCCCTATGAGGAAAGGCTGAGTAAGCTGGGCTGTTCAGCCTTGAGAAGGGAAGACTGAAAGGGGATCTCATCAATGTTTATCAATATCTGAAGTGTGGGAGACAAAAGGAGATGGTCAACCTCTTCTCAGTGGCCTGCGAGGACAGGACAAGGGGAAATGGCCACAAGTTGGACCACAGGAGGTTCCGCACCCATGTGAGAAAGAACTTTTTCACAGTCAGGGTGATGGAGCACTGGAACAGGCTGCCCAGAGGGGTTGTGGAGTCTCCTTCTCTGGAGATATTCAAGACCTGTCTGGACGCTTACCTGTGCAACCTGCTCTAGGGAACCTGCTTTGTCAGGGGGGTTGGACTCGATGATCTTTTCAGGTTCCTTCCAACCCCTACAATTCTGTGATTCCGTGATTTTTCAATTATTTAATGAGCTTTCTTAAAAAAAAAAAAAGTATCTTTTTAGTCATGTAAACATCTTTTTCAGCTACCAGGCTGAAGTCTTCAAATGAGATAGGCGAAGATAAGCACTGCATTGCTTATTCATGACAGGCCTGATGTATTTTAGCACATGCCTAGGAGCAACATGGTAACACCCATTTATTTTGAAAAAGAAGGGGAACTTAGACCTTATAAGTCTATAGAGATAATGACAACTAAGTGGACAGTAGGACTCCAAATTTGGATACTTTACTTGAATTTGGTTGACTCCTTTTATGTGGATTATCCTCTTTGTGTTTCTCACTATTAAATTTTGAAATTCTGTAATCCCATGGTATGTTCATTTAACAAAATGAAGATTGAATCTTTGTGTCAACCTGGAAGTGCTACTCAAAACAAGCATTAATCATCTTCATAGAGATTCTGTGGAGAACATTTTCACATGTATTTGCTCTGATTAAGCCACCTATCTGAGGAATCTCAGTTAGAGGAACATTGATAGGTAGTCTCTCTCTGTAGTCAGTGAAGAGACAGACGACACAAGTAGGTAATTCACATTGATCAAATCAATGGTTTGAGGCAGGCTCTTCCCTCTGAGAACCCTATCAATCAGAAAAGAATGCATTTTTCATTACAATCAACTTTATAATGGACTAGCTTTCCTATCACTAAATCAGATAACTTCATGAGGTTTTTATTACCTCAAGAACAAAAGGTATAGAAAGAAGAGTAATTACTTTACAACCTATGCCAGCAAACATTCTCTTGCTGTGAATTAAACACATTTAAGTACAGAGCTGATAACAGATTCAGCTGGATGAAAAGAGCTTTTACTTTAAATCCTAATCTTTTTATGTAAACTAAAAAGAATTCTTACAGTTCAACACTATGTGAAAACCTTTATGCCAGGTATATATGAAATATCAACAGAAAGGTACGCTCAAAACATGAAACCTTTTTAGCCTCTTGTTAGAAAAAAGAGGCTCAAGGACACATTTTCTGTGGTTCAGTTTGTATTCCTGCTGAATCCAGAAAAACAAAGCAATGTCACATAGTGACCTGTGTTCATCAGATTGACAAGAATGACTAGCAGCAGCTGAAAAAACTCTCTGGCTTTGAAATATGGCCAAGTAATGACAAGTGCTTGAAGCCCCTACCTTTGCTAGAATTCGTCAGACAATTTATTCACATTTTGAAAATGGGGGGCAATATCTGCTCAAGTATCTAAGAATTAAAACACAGTGCTGGAGACCATTTTTTTCTTTATTTAATTTATTCAAAACACATTATTTATTACCTTTTGTGATGGATCTTCCTGGGAAGATTTTCTTTTCCTCATGTTATTTCTCCAATTGTCACCCTTCTGTTTGGGGCAAAAGACAAAGCAAAACAGTATAAGGCTCTTTGGGTGAAAAAAAGTGTGAGTGTGTATTAAATTTCAAACATTTGAGAAGGTGATTGTATGTATCCAAAAGAATCTAAGATATTTCCACACAAAGCAAAACATTAAACTAGATTTTATACTACAAAGAGGTGTTGGTATGCGCTTATAGTCTGAGTCTCATATTTCTGTATCTTGGCTTATGTTTTTCCTTCTGTTTAGTTTCTAACTTGTTTCTATGAAAATAAGTATTAAAATTATATACACCAGCTATTTCCTGTTTAGTACTTTTCCTTTTAACTGTATAGCCTGTGCCAAAATAACTGATGGCACAGAAAGCATAAACTTGCTTGTGATAAGGAATGAGAAACTACATTTGGAAATATAAGTGTTGTCATTCATTATGGACCACCTTCAGATAAACAGTCATCTTTGCTGACATACTAGGATAATTAAGGTTACAATACATTTTTAATAAATTCTGTGATTTTGGGGGGTTAGAAATAGTTCTAGTACCTCAATTAATATTTTGTTATATTTTTTTCTTTAATTGCAGAATTAATGACATATGTACAACAAAATTACAGACTCCAAAGACATCATTCAGCCTGCTACTGAATGGCAGGACATATCCTGCCACGAAGGTGTTTACTACCCATAAAATCTATAATGAACGTAGATATATTGTGATCTGACAAAACCTAGATGCATAAAAAAAAAAGAATCAATGGACATATTCAATCTAATATAAAGGACTGATAATGAAAAAGATGTAAACAGAACCATAGGTTAATGCAAGAAGACAATTTTGACATGAAATGTGCTTTCCATGTTATTTTCATTAATTTGAATGAGCTCATCATCAGTCATACAATCAGTATTGTATGACTCAAGGGAACCTTTTAAAGTTATGATCTGTTATCTCATTATTCTCTACCTTTTTCCCTTCTCTGTTTGTTTTTTTCTATAATTCTGCAGCCTTAGACTGGCTACAGGACACAGGAAGATTAGTTTTTAAATATTCATTGTCTGGTATTTCACTAGTAATTTTGGTGAACATAAAAAGTCACTCTACCATTGACTACATACCTTCAAGGTATCAGTTGAAAAATCAGTTGCAAACAGTGTAATGAAAACTTGGCATGTTCATTCAATAAGCCATGACCCTAACTATAATATCTATACATTGATTATAACAAAAAACCCACAACTACAGCAAGTGAAATAAGCCATACTGCCATCAGTACTAAAAAAGAAAAATCAGCTACCCTGTGCCAGACTGAGAGATAGCATTTGGGGTGTGAGAAGTGTTATGTTCAATATGATTTCATTTAATATCTCTACTTGCTACTATAAACCAGACTAAATTATATGTTGAAAAAGTATCATTTGTGGAATCACAGGGCCAGATTTTCATGCATGGTCACACAGCAGAGTTCCTTGCAGGCTGTGTCTCTGTGTCCATTAATACAGTTAGAAACTTTCTCTTACATCTTTTGGTGGCAACCTCTTGTCCAACTCAGACTATAGAATATAAACAATTTGCTACACAATTTGTCAGCTTTTAGCTAAGCTGATTCTCTTTAGAGAAGCAACCAGGTAATACTGAAGTGGGAGGACAGTAAAATTAAAAAAAAAATCAAAGAACAGAAAGATCAGGAATAAGAACAGAGGAATGAGGAATAAAAAGTTATAAAAATGACTACAAATAGAGGATAGATCAAAATTTTCAAATCAATAGTTTCATTTCCGTCTTTATCCAAGCTACATCACTTACTCCAGTTCTAAATATTATAGTCTTTGTGACTTCTCAAGTCAATATTTTCTCTTTATGCCTTTCTCCAGGTTTTGCTGAGACAAGTGTACCTCATTTTCATGAAAAACAAAGTATCTTTCCTTCTTCTTAAGTAATATAAAAATTGCCACAAACAGCAAAAAGAGCATTTCTAGCAAGCAATCTTCCTTTTACGTTATCTAGAAATTAAGTGCCTTCTCCCGTGGAAGTACTGCTTCAGGTCAGATAGCTTGTCACAGGTTTGACTCAAGGTATTTTGGAAACTGCATCTGGAAACCCAGAATAAAGAGATTGTTAGTAGGCAAATAAGTCTGGATTAAATTTTCTGCTTCCCAGGACATCAAGTCCTGTAGGGATCTTCCTGGGAAAAAAAGAAAAGCATGTAATGGGCTTGGGAAAGCATGATCTTATGTTTTATCTTGAAGGAAAGAGAAATGAGGGGTGGAGACAAGTTGTGGAAGTCCTTGTAAATGTGAGATAGTCTGGGTCTAGTTAAGAGTGACAATCAGATGACAATGGGAGAGGAAGACTCTGAGACAGGAACAGCAAAGAAATTGGATTATGTGGCAAGTAGTAATGTTGGAAGGAATGAGCAATGGGTCAACCTGTTGCTTTTCTAGATTAACTTGTCCAATCCTGAATGGGCATCTTGGGCCTCTGGCAGCAAAAAGGGAAGGGCTCATGACTATGTGTTTTGCAGTGTGCATTGCAGCAGAATTTGTAGAATATAACAGGAGAAAACACTTTATTTTAGAGGCTTTACCTAAATTACAGTTTTCCTTAAATGATAAAGTAAACAAGATCTTGAAAGACTTAATTAATTAGGGGTTCTGTTATTTGTACAGTAGGAATAGAAGCAGGATAGGCTCTTTTAGTACCAGTGGCGACAGCTGCTGGAAGCAGTGCTGCCATTCATAATACACAGAGAATGAGATGTAAGCCTCTGCAAATTACATCTTCCTGCTGCAACAGACTAGACCACTGATTGAGTTTCAGTCAGTACCTGAATGTTACATGAGATGAACCTCATCATTAAAATGATGTTTATGAAGTTAACACAAAACATGTTAAGGTACTTGCCAGATTAGGCTCTGAAAACTGTGTATGCAGTTACCATTATATATCTGTAAATTCTGCAATAATATAACTGTAATGCCTATCCAGCTGAGTAAAGTGTTCCAGTATACAAGACACTATACATCACTATATACATAGGTCACAAATGAATATGAAACATGCTTTCAGG
>VXBZ01008428.1:0-17091 GCA_013399135.1 Heliornis fulica | reverse complement strand
TTTTTTTTTTTTTTATAAAAATGCAGATGTTCCTAAATCAGATGTCTTTTATTCACACTTTCACTGAAAAACCATGGGAGTTAGCAGTAAGAATAAGAAGAGGTTCTGTAGTGACAGAATGCTTATGTGATTCTAGGAATAAGAAATGTTAAAGTTTGAAAATTGTTTTTCCTGGCAGTCACAATGTTTNGGGGTGAGATAATTACTTTGTCTATCTTTTTTCTAATTATCCATCTTGGGACTGGAAGGAAAAGAGGGGAATTGTCAGCTTGCCTGCTCATCTTTTGGTTATGACACTACATTAAGAACTCTGCACAGGTATTCAGAAATTCTTGCAAGTAAGGCAATAAAGGTTAGGTCATCTCAGCTTTAGGATAGGATATAGAAAGAACACCCAGGAGGATGCTGGGATTCATTGTTTTGAGTTTTCCATCAGTCTTACCTCTACCAAAGGTATTTATATTATCTGAGACATGCTCATTTAGCTAAATAAAACTCCTGCAGCAGCTCAGTGGGCATTCACGGCCTGGGCAGACTGAAAAAGGTGAGTAATGATTGATGAAGATACTGAAGTCTTGCAGAATCAACTGTACTAATAAAGCTTGGTTACAACATTTTGTCCAGTGCTAATCAAGCACCACATCTCCCTAATATTGTTCTACAATAAACAGCTTGAGAATTTGACCAATTCAATAATGCTGCATTTAATCAAAAACTCTTGAAAAAAGTGAACTAATTATATGTATTAAAACAAAAATATACTAAATAATATTTTTAAGATAAGGAAATACTCCTAACTGAAATCTGTTTTATCTATGAAGTTGTTATTTCTCTTTCTGTAGCAAAACTGTTCAATCTATAAAGGATTCACTGAGCATCTTATACACATAAAGCTCCAAATGAGAACAGTGACTATAATACCTGCGTTATTTTAATTTTAA
Source organism: Heliornis fulica (assembly GCA_013399135.1). NCBI lineage: Eukaryota > Metazoa > Chordata > Aves > Gruiformes > Heliornithidae > Heliornis > Heliornis fulica. The sequence goes on along the minus strand of VXBZ01008428.1, from coordinate 16,150 downwards.
ACACACAGCTGTCAATTGCAAATAAAATATTTTATCAAAACTGCTTACATGTATACTGGTAGCAGAGAATAAACCCTGCTGAATTACTGATTAAATACTACTAGGTTCTCATTCCTATACTCCTCCTAAGTGGTCAGACCACTTTTCCACAATTCATGGACCTTCTGCTTCCCTTTGAGTTCATGCATGAGCTCCCTGCTCATCCACTTGGGTCTCCTGCCACCCTTCCCTTATTTCTTACTCACAGGGACACACCACTCCTGAGCTTGGAAGAAGCGCTGTTTAAACACCAACCAGCTCTCACAGGCCCCCTGACCTTCTAACAGCCCAGCCCATGGGATAGCTCTAATCAGAAGATCTAATTAGAAATCAAACTTTGCTCTCCTGAAGTCCAGGGTAGCAATCCTACTTTTGCTTCCTAGGTTTGCTTCTTCCACACAAGATCCTGAACTCCACCATCTCATGATCACTATGTCCCAAGCTGCCCCTGACCTTAACTTCCCTAACAAGCCCATCCTTGTTATTAAGGACAAGATCTAGTACCACCCCAACCCTCATTGGCTCCTCCACCATCTGTATACAGAAATTATATTGAAATTACAATTAAGTTATATTTTACAACTTAAACATATATTTTAATTAAGTTATATTTAAAAAGTTCCATTAACTATTGACATGTTATACGAACAAGCAGAACTGCAGTGTATCCATGTTTTATAAACATTCCTGGGGATTTCTTGCTATGCCTTTCTTCTAAAGAAATGGAGACATTTTGAATGAAAGCCAGAGGAAATATTGCTCATTAAAAGTACGGGGGAGGGTGTGTGTGTCTTTTTTCTCCACGGCGTTATATTTTATCTGTCCTTACAGTCCAGATTTCCCACTGATGTGGAAAAACATAGTCCCAGTGAAAGTATATCTTCTCACATGAATGAAAAATTTTCTAGAGGTATAACTCTGAGGGCAATGAGTAGCTAAATAGTTCCCTAGACGAGGTGTTGAAATCATAAGACTTTTGACTTCGAAAGTTGACACTGGAAATGAATTAAATGAGCGAGAGGTTGTCATAAATTTCCCCTGCTGCCAAACTCAATGTAAAAAGACAAAAGTAAGTGATATTAAGCTTTCTGGCCAGGAAAATTGTTGTCAGCCCTTTTAGGACAGCTTTACTTTTCCCTTGTGTCTGAAGGCTGAGACTTCAGTAAGAATAATGGTGATGATACCATTGAGGTAACTAATTAAGTGGAAAAAATACAGATGTTAAGCGTTTCAAAAATATTGAGGATTTGGGGGTTTTGGGGGGTGGTTGATTTTTTTTATGTTCATAACTGTGCTACAGAAACCCTTCAACTGACATTTACTTTTCTATAGCTGATGAGTTTATCTTTCTTCTTCTTCTTCCCACCATAAAGTTACTTATGATGCTGGTTTAGATCTTTCTCTTGTCATAAAATTTGTTACTTGTAACTTTCAAATTGTATTAAAGAATTTAATGGCTACTTTTTAAAATATCTATATATAATGGTTAATCATGGGAAAAAAAAAATGAATTATTAGAGAGAAATTCATGCTGACCTCCTGACTGCAAAGAAGATCATCTTGATTACAGAAGTAAAACCTAATTTATGTAAATTATCTGTGCCTTGTTATAGACCAATACAGTATCACAGGGTATGTACTCACAGACATGCACAAAACCACACACACACACCCATTTAGCTCTCTATGCAACATATGAAGTGCATATATTTCATCAGGATGTAAGAGAGGCAGTTTCACAAAATTAAAAACAACTACGAGCACAACTAAGTAAAAAAAAATGTACAAACAATAAGCACAGTGAATCATTTTGAGGGGTTTCCTGAATGCAGAACAGTAATCTTTTGACTAGCTGGAAAGATTTTGAGGAGCTGTGTACGTGCTGACAGTATAGAAGAACAGGCTTTACAATGAAAATTCTAGGAGCTACATTCATATACAATTCATAGAAGAAGGAAAGTTATAATAGTCACTGGAAAAAAAAGGAAATTAATTAAGATGAACACTGAAGAAGAATAAGAACTGGTTTCATAGCAATTAGGATAATTATTAATTGAAAAAAAATGCCATTAGTTTTAGTGAAACCACCTTCACTGACAATGTTTAACCTTTGGTAATTTTGCTAAAAGATTTGGGGTGGGTTTTTTGGGTTTTTTGGGGGGTTTTTTGGTTTTTGTTTTTCTTTTTTTTTTAATGGGAAATAATCCAAGAAATTAACCACAGCATGTTTTACAGAAGAAATCAGTCTAGGTAGACAACAATGCCTTTATTATCTGTGAAGCTAGGATTGAGGTGTAAATAACTTGGAGTCAGACTCAACGATCTTTCAAGGTCCCTTTGAACAACTACAATTCTGTGATTCCATATAATTTTGTAACTGTTATTAATTTCTTTAAACTGTGTGCAGTGCAAGGCACAGATATCTGAGGGCTTTTAAAAGTAATTTTCAAAAGAACAATTTGCAGTAGGTTTTCTGATATAGTGGGCACTGCTCACTCTCTTTAAAACACATAAAATGATAACTTCTGTGAAATAACTTCACTATTTTCGTTACATATCCAGTAGGACCAGATGCTGGATAAGATAGGCGAGTGCACTGGTACAGAATGGAAAATCCAGTGTTCCTAGATTCTTGTTTATTTTATTAAAGTAACAACTAAACGGCAGTCAGCAAATGTCCTCAGTGAAGAGATTAAATTCTTTGACACAAATTTAAACAGGATCAATGGTGCAGTGCTGTGCAGCTAATATCAAAGTGGATTTACAATAAAAGTACTACATCAGTTTTATTTACTTTTTTTTTTCTTGCTCACACAGAAAAATTCCTCATTAATTCTCAGTTGTGGAAGAGTAGAAGGCTACGTATGATAAGAAAAAAGGACTTGACTCAGCATTTCCTCCTTTTTTCTTAAAAGATTACAGTATAGCCTGGAGTACCGCTATAATGAGGCATGTTACAGTTTAGGGAATAAAGTCTCATATCAAACTTGTATGTCTCAGAGTAGAGAAAAATAATTCTCATGGCTGCTACTTCTCAGGTTGATTTCTAGAAGAAATTTCTGTATGTGCTACGCTGAAACAATCATATTAAGGCTGTAAACTAGAAAACTCGTTTTGCTTTGCTAGTACATTTGATTTTATTCCATAGAATCACAGACCATTGGAAGGGACAACAGAGTTGGAAGGGACCTTGAAAGACCATCTAGTCCAACCTCCCTGCAAGAGCAGGATCACGTATATTAGATATATTTTCTTATTCTAATGCTGTAGAATAACTTTGGAAAATTGTTCTAATTGACACTTTTCTTTGCAGCTGATTCCNTATGTGGGCAGAATAGGTTGATGGAGCTATTATTGAGATAAATTGCTGGAAAATATTTAGATTTCTTACAAAGCACTAGATACCTGAATTAGTAGATATATCACCCAAACAGTGTGAAAGACATTTATTTAGAAAAATTCCAACTAATTTGTCCCCATCTATATAGCAAAGACAAATGTTTTATAAGGGCAGAGAACACTATTTAAGTATCAACCCATAAAAATTCTAGAGGAAAAATAAAAATGCTTGAAAGTGTGTTTATAAGAAAAATAAAGGACCTCAGGTGGCTACAATTCTTGCCTTTTGTTGACATAAAAGATAATGTAATTGTCCCATAAGAGATATCTAATTTAATTAGCTTGTAGTCATTACCCTGACAAGATATTAATAATTTTGGTAAAAGATCCTGTGGAAAGTCTACATGGACAAAAGTTTAGGCAACGGTCTTTCATCAAGGGAATCACCATTCTGAGTGAGACTGGGGCATAGGATGGAAAGGCATCATACTGAGGACCTGTCTGTCCTTGGCTGGACTTTTTTCTCCCTCTCCTGACACTTATCAGAAGAATGACCGTTTGAGTATTGTGAATATGCTTATTTTCAAAATCTACTAAATGACTCAGAATAAATTCTATTCTGAATTGTTACTTGGAGGAAATGTTCATGCAACTGATTGAAGGAAAAAATATCTATGAAGCTTTATTCAAGAATCAAATTTCTCCCATTGTGCTTTAAATACAGCTAATGTTTGGAAGTTATTTTAAAATGAGGTTTTGTTCCATTTTAAACTGTATAGATTGGATTCTTTGTCTACTGTAGTGTTTCTCATTCTCAGATTTTTATAACAGCTGCCAAAATAGTTTTAAAGGATTCAACAATGCTAATTTACTATTTTCAATTCAAAACTTTTTCAGTGATTTTACCTGTGATTGATTCCAGTCACATTTAACACACCTAAAACATAAACTGCTTTCCTTCCTACTATCAAAGCAAATGTAAAGAGATCACAATTCCTTGTTTCTAAGCTACCACTAATTTTAGTGCTGTGATCAAATTTTCCTTGTCTGCAAGAGAGGGTTTGACAGAAACTCTTTGCCTGCTAGTTCAGAAACTGAACCGCTATGGTACTTAAAGATGTTAAGACTATTTTCAGCATTTGAATCAAAGCTTATGCCATTTATGCTGAAGTCCCAAAATATATGCAGTCCTTTTCTCCATATAAAACACAGATTTAAAGTTTGAAAACCCAACATCCTTTTCTCTAGTGTGATTCTCTCATTTGTAATAGGCAGCATCTAATATCTATTGTCTTATACTCCGTATATTAGAATACACAAATACTCAAGATTATTCCTTCTGAGCTATCAATGATTTGGAAACAGGTAATGCCTTATTTGACACAGAATGATTGTCCCAATCAGTTGTTTTTAATGAGCTTAGATCTATTTATTTTTAACATCAAGTCACACTAATCATGTTGCCATGTTCTAATACTACCCAGTAAGTCATATCCTTACTCCTATGTGAGAAACTCAAATGAACATTATCTATTATACAGGATCATGCTTTCTATTGAAAAAGCCTTTAATTTTGTTTTTCATTTTGTGCATTTTTGTGCCTCTCAACTAATTCTGTCTTCACACCTTGAATTGGTGCTAAACATACGTTTGCTTATTTAACATAAAACAAGTTATGGTTTATCAAAGGCAAGTTCCTGGCTTCATTAAAGGGGAAATAGATGAAATTTAAGCTTCTGATGCATGCGAGGTCAGCTGTAGCATCTGATGATCTCATTCCTATTGTGACCTCTGCATGTAATTAGTGAAATAGCCATCTATTTCCTATACAGAAAATTAATCATATTTACCTTTGACTCAACCCCCCACTGTAGTTTCTTTCTATGGCTTGAGCAAACTCTGCTTGGTGTGTAAGTTATTTATGATGGAAATAGTTTGTTAAAATCTCCTGTGAGATTTTTGTGTTCTTTTAACCTTCCAAATTTTACAGTACCCTCCATTGCAGTCCTCACTGGGAACTCCTATTAGTATGGATGTGGGTACGCAGAGATTTTGAAAATCCGTTCTTTTATGAGAAGCCTCCATTTTAAAATGGTGAGACCAGAAACTCTATGAGATGAAGACAGGGCTGGAGCCAACCATCTGACCGTCTGGATGAAGGATCCAAAAATCCAGGATACAGATAAGGGGTCTGCTGTCTCTATTTCTAAAAATACCTAAGCCAGGAAAATTTGCGACTACTGTATAAATACTCTTACTCAAAGATCCGCAAATATATAAATTATAATATGAATTCCTAGCACCTTCCAATTTAAAATAATACAGGAACTTAAGCTGCATTATTTATGATGAGTTGAACCATTGGCAATACATACTCCAGACCCACGAACCCTCACAGGTGTTTTTCTCAAAGCCTCCATGATTTGTTTCAGAACTCTAATAAATAGGAGAGATTAGTGAATTTCATCTTTCACAGTTTATTTACTGTGAACACTAAGTGCTATTAATATATATTATCAATTCAAAAGTTTAATCTTTTGAGCAAACAAGCTACTTTGAACTTCAGCATTTTTCTTTGTTGATAACACTGACCTTGATCAAACAAAGCAACTTCATTAAATCAAAAATTAAATATTTGGGATCTTAAACTAACAGCAAAGAGATCCTGACTTAGAAAGGGAAAAAGCTCATTTGGTTTCAGGTCTTTGTTGGCAGTGGACACTTTGTGGTGTTGATAAATAAAACATAAGTTCTGCACAAGCAGAGATGTCTGCACAGTGGAGCAGGGAATATACATGGCTTTGAACAGCACTGGCAAGCCGTCACTGGTTCAGGTAAGGGACCCAAAAACCCATGGCAAGGTCTACATCGTGTCTTTCACAGCAGCAGTCAGGAACCTGTAGGTTCATGCTGTCTGGATCTTTCCCGTGGTACTAAATGTGTGTCACTCACAAACCTGTCTCCTTTGCTGTTCTTGCCCACTGTCAAGGTTGGCTTAGGTATGATCCTATCCTTGCCCTTGTAGCCCTGTCTGTGCTTCACATCAGACTTTGTTGCTCAAGTATGGAGTCCAGAGTTTAGAACATGTGGCTTTTTATTATTTCTCATCAAATACTCTTTTATGACCCACACCCTGTCCTACTTGTCTATTCCACATAGAACCATGGAGTCTCCGGTGAGGTCTCGAGGGCAAGGACAGATGTTATCAAGAAATGTTCAGGTTCATCTCAAGAAACCACCTTCAGGATGGTCAGAGTCATGAGACAGAGCAACTCAAGTGGGGAGAACAGATGAACTGCAGAAGTATTGCCTATGGAGGTCATGCGTGTCATGCTGTGATAGATTTGGATATACATGAGAAGAGGATATCTGGAGTCACTTTGAAATTGTCCACACAGACAGAATGGAGGTCACTGCAGGGCACTGAATAGGAGATCCGCATAGTTCAGTCTGCGGGGTGTGTGTGTGGGTGTGTGTGTGTGTGCACGCGCGTGCACACACGTGCGTGTATGTATCTGCCTGCAGAGGTGGGAGGACAATGTCAAAGGAAAAAGGTCATCTCCACCAACCTTTCTCGAAGCCAGAGTGAGTTCTGCAGGAACAGAAATGTGTTTGGAAATAACTCATTTAGTGAGTTTTGCCTAGGAAACACATGGGGTCCTCTGGTGACACTGTTATTTTCTCTCTTTACCTGCAGATCTCCAGGATTTGGGGGACTGAAATTCTTTGCAAGCACTCAGCACCAGGGGAGCTAAGAAGTTAGAGAGGGCAGAAAAGGTGAAAGATACACAGTAGATTTTTATTTGCAAGCATTTTAACACACTGTGTATGAAATGACTCGTGTGAGAGCAAAACATAACTTGAAAATATTCTTGCTCAGGTCCAAAATTGTAGATAATTTTGACATCCAGGCAGTGTTATATGCTGATCGAATATTCCCAGAAGGACAGAGTTCAAACATTAATCTAAAGTCTAAGTGAACCAGAGACTTTTTTTTTTTTTTTTGTAGATGGAAAACATTTAGGATTAGACTGTAGATATAGTTAGAAGTCCATTAAGACTGATTGCACACAAAGTGCTCTTTGTATTATACCTGAGGCAGAACTACTCAGAAGAAAGAAAGGAAGCTATACACAGGTCATGTTCTTTGGATCTTAAAGTTAAGCAAAGTATCCCCATAGCTTCATTAAGTATCCATAGAAATAAAGAAAACAAAAATGCAGATCACTGTTCCTTAACTTCCTTCAATTCTGTACTACAATGTCCTGTTTTAAAATAAGCAGAATAAATGGCCACTGAAGTAATTAATTTTTTTTTAAAGATAATTCAATAAAATAGATTAATGGGAATCTTTGTGTAGGTCCTTTCTCCTGGTTAACAGGCATCTTTGCTTTCTGATCCTCTAATCCTACACTGACTACTTTAAATGCTGAAAATATTACAGAGAACACCCTGTAAATTTTCACTCCTCCTAGCACAGGTCTGTTTGGTTTCCTGAGGCTTGGATTCATTGGCTGTCCCTGTAACAGGAGATTAAATGTACTAAGGTCTGACCTCTGCACTTGCCTGGCACAAAATGGTTTGCATCTGCTCTTAGCTTCCAGGGTGAAATGACCATGTCCAAACTACCTGTTAACAAATTTCCATGGTCTAACTCCTAAATGGCACGAACGGCACTGTGGAACAGTTTGCTGCCAGGTAATACCAAGCTAGGCTTGCCAAACAATAGGTTAGATGGTTGCATGCTAGTGTTTGTTCTCTTATATTCAACGCAGGGGTAGATGTGTGCCTTTCAAGTCAGCTAACAGTCCATGCTCTGTTGCCTACTCTTGGCTGCTTGAAGGAGATGGGAACTTTGATTGAAGCTGAGCCACCATGGACATAGAAGAGGACATCATGAGGGCTGAATTTGTTCTGTGTATATGATCACTTTAGACTGTGCAGCCTGATACTAAGGTAGTAGTGGACCTGAGTGTCAGAGTCTAGCTCTTTCTGTTGTACCTCCAAATTTGCCTTGGAAATAATTCAGGATTCATTTACATCCGATTCTTATCATAATTTCCCTTTTTTTCAGTTTTGTCTTCACATAAGTCATGACTTATGAATCATGACTTCTTGGATCAGGACTCACCACCTTGAATATTCAGGGTGCCTTTCAGGTTACTCAAGAAATCCTGGTTGATGGATGGAGAAGCAAATTTCTACTTAGACCTTCTCTACTTTTTTTTTTTTCTTCTCAGAAAAGTACCAGTACTTTTTTGTTTCTTTAAATCAGCATAGTGTGCTTCAAAACTACATTCATTTCTAAACAGAAGAGTAATAGGTAATGAATGGCTCTCCCCACAAATTTTAGTTGTGCTATGGGCTAAAACAGAGTACTACCAGGAGGAAAACTAAGGAAGTAAATGAACATATTTATTTGGGAATTGTAAAAAATGGTTTATGAATATGATTATCCTTATCATTGGGATTAAAGTGTCAGCTTTTATTTTTCCTAATATACAAATAACTTCAAGTAGATTATTTTTTTTACTGTGATTTTCTATTCATATTCCTCCAATTCTGGGACAGGAGGAGAAAGATTATTTAAAAAATAATTGAAATTTCAAAGCTAGCCAGAAGACCTTAATCAAGAAACTCACTCCTCCTCTCCTTTTAACATCAGAGAGATTAATTTTTAATAGCTAAATATGTCACTACTGTTAAATGTTCAGTTCTGCCTGCCAGTACTGATTTACATACAGATGATGCAGAAAACACTATGCTAGAAAATGTTCTGACAGAATAAAAATGTCTGAATAAAAGAACCTCTTTAATTTTAAAAATGTATATCATATCAACTTCATATGCAAACTGACAAAGGCATGAAGCACAAAAAGCATAAATATTATGTGTCTATCTTGAAGACATCTACAACTGAAACAGATCTGAGAAGAACTTGCAAGACTGCTGCTGTGTGAGTCATCTTTTTTGTTTAGGGGTGGGGTTTTTTGACATCTAGATTATAACAAAAGGAATGTCACCATAAAAATACTTGTTTTCCTATGCTCGCTGTAAAGGAACCCAGATCACTAATTCAAATGGAGATGTCTAACTGATGACTACCTGCTGCTGAATCCTGGAACAAAACCCATTTTCTCTTTCCAACATTATTCAAATATCTGTTTCATGTCTTCAAATGTATTTCCCATGAAAACAACAGGTTAGACATGGATCTGTTGGAGTGAGTCCAGAGGAGGGCTGCTACAAAGATGATTAGAGGGTTGCTATGAAGACAGGTTAAAAGAGTTGGGTTTGTTCAGCCTGCAGAAGAAAAGGCTCCAGGGGGACTTCATTGCAGCCTTCCAGTACCTGAAGGTGCCTACAGGAAAGATGGATCAGGACTGTTCATCATGGAGTACAGTGATCGGACAAGGGGGAATGGGTTTAAAACAAAGGAGGGGAGATTTACATTAGGTACATTAGATATTAGGAAGAAACTTCACTATGAGGGCGGTGAGGCCCTGTCACAGGTTGCCCAAAGAAGCTGTGGCTGCCCCCTCCCTGGCAGTGTCACTTCCAACCCAAACTGTTCCATGATAATATTAATGTTATCTATTAATTCTTTTTCGGACCATGAAGGAGTGCTCCTAGCTTGTTTAGTAGTATGGAAACTCAAAAAAAACCCAAACTAAAATGAGAAGATTAACAGTAGCAGAATACGCATTTTCTTCCATTTTTTTACTTTGCAATGGTAATATTCCTCTTTTTTGCTTTCAAATTACTGAAATATGAGAACAAGTAAATATTTTTCTCTGAATGTAGTAAAGGAGCATTTTACTTACTGCTATTCCGTGACATAAGGAGTGTTTCTTCATAAAAGAAAGGGGTGCTCAATACCCTGCTTTTACCCTAGCTTTTTGCTTTAGAGCATTATTCATCTTTTGAAGGGAAAGCATAGAAGCCTCCATTCCCTTTTTACTGGTTTATTTCACACGCCAACAGATGCACACAAAGTAACCCACATGCACGGTGGGGACATTCCTGTCAGGACAGCACATTGCATCTATTCTGAGGTAAAACCCAGAAGGCCTGAGCTGCAGAGGCTTCAACATACTGATACACTTATATTTCATTGAATTAATTCCCAGTATGGATACATCTGGTTCTTTCATAAGTAAATTAAACCACATTTGGTGCATATGGAGATTGGTTTTTTTTTGTTTGTTTGTTCTCTTTTCTTTTGAAGTAAGGAGTATCACCGTAGTTTCAGATTTTGCAAAACTATGCTGGTGAGTTACCACAGTAATAAACTGTTACAAAAATCAAGATGTTTTTGGCAGTTTGTATCTTGAGAAGACTAAATATTATCCTCTTGCAAACATTGCTGGAAATCTGACTCATTTGTTGAAACAATTTATAATCATAAAAGCACTATATGGGTTATTGTTTTATAACTGTGGAATAATACATTGGTTTTAACTTTGGTCTTAGAAGTTTCTATCTACTCAATAAATAAAACAGTATTGTGAGTAATAGATGAATGTATAGAACTGTACAAATTAGCTGCTTTATTACACTGTTAATGCAACTGGCAGCACATTTGCCTGTTACGTTAATATAGTGAAGGCAATCAGTTCATATAGCCAAGGAGTTTTAAGGGTGCATCTAACTTGATACTTGCATTTCTTTCTAGATGTTCTGAAAGATGAGATATTTCTGGTTATAGAAGAAATTATTAATGCAAACTAATGCAATTAATAATGTGCAATCATGTAGATCTTTATAACATCAAAATCATAGCAAATGTTCTCTTTTTACTGAAAAAAACCCAAGTGATTGTGTCATTCATCCTTCCCTAATAGTAACAACTTTTGCCTCTCTTGTCCTAGTTCTATCACTGTTAAACCCTTCAGATACTGTAAGGGTGCAATAAAGTCTTTCTGAGCCTTCTCTTCTCCAGGCTGAACAACCCCATCTCTCTCAGCCTGTCTTCATAGGAGAGGTGCTCCAGCCCTCTGATCATCCTTGAGGCCCTCCTTTGCACCACTCCAGGAGGTTCATGTTCTTCTTGTGTTGAGGGCTCCAGAATTGGACACAGTAATCCTGGTGGGATATCACCAGATCAGAGAAGAGGGGCAATAACACCTCTCTCAATCTGCTGGCCACACTTCTTTTGATGCAACCCAGGATGCAATTAGCCTTCTGGGCTGTTAGAGCACATCATTGGGTCATGTCCACCATTTTGTCCATCAGTACTCCCACGTCCTTTTCCACAGGGCTGCTTTCTATCACATCACAGTATCACAGAAAGGTTTGAGTTGGAAGGGGCCTCAAGATCATCTAGTTCCCACCCCCCTGCCATGGGCAGTGACACCCTCCACTAGACCAGGTTCCCCAAAGCCCCATCTAATCTGGCCTTGAACTTTTCCATGGATGGGGTTTCCACAGTCTCTCTGGGCAACCTCTTCCAGTGCATCACTGCCCTCATAGCAAAGAATTTCTTCTTAACGTTTAATCTAAATCTACCCTCTTTCAGCTTGAAGCCATTACCCCTTGTCCTGTCACTACACTCCCAGGTGAACAGATCTTCTTCCACTTTCCCATTGGACCCCTTTAAGTATTGGTAGGCCATAATTAGGTCTCCCGGGAGCCTTTTCCAGGCTAAACAAGCCCAACTTTCTCAGCCTGTCTATATAGGAGAGGTGCTCCATGCCCTTGATCTACATCCCCAGTCCTGTACCATTGCATGGGGTTGTTGTGACCCAAATGCAGGACCTCATACTGAGACTTGTTGAACTTCATACAATTGGCCCTGTCACATTGCTCTAGCCTGTCCAGATCCTTCTGTAAAGCCTTCCTGTCCTCCATGGTGTCACCCACAGACTTACTGAATGTGCATTCCATCCCCTAGTCCATTAATAGATTATTCCTAAAGATATTAAAGATAACTGGCGCCAGTACCAACCACTTGTGACCAGCTTCCAACTGTATTTAACTCCATTCACCACAACTCTTTTAGCCTGGCTATCCAGACAGGTGTTTTTCCCAAAGAAAATTACTCCTATCCAAGCCATGATCAGCCAGTTTCTCCAGGAGAATTCTGTGGGAAATGGTGTCAAAGTTGAGGCCCATTGCAAGCAATAGAGGAATAGAAACCTACTAAGGATGATTAATTTGATGTATGTTAGACTTCTGTTTTGGGATAAGTGGAGCCGCCCCTGGAAATGTCTGTTCCTTTCTATTTACTGTAAGATGGAGGCAGATAATTAGATTAGATGCAAAGGTCTGTTACAAATATATGCATTTGTTCAGATTAATTTAATTTCTGCTTCCACTCACTGTACTTAGTGAAGCTAAAGAATCAGTCTGGAGAAAGGGCTCTACCTTACCTATGAATTGTGGGTGAGGGAATTGCAAGAAAAAAACGGTGTATATATAGGAGAAAAAATTGAATATGCTAGCTGAGATTACACTGTGACATATTTCTATTTTCTGGCTGCATGTGACTTTTCATCTGATGACCTTTTAGAAAGCATTTGTTTTTATTATTTTGAAGATGGCGTAGATTCTGAATGTTTATATATGACAGAGATTATTAACATGATTATCTTGCAGTAGCTGTCATAAAATGCAACAGGCAATGAGGATAAATGGGAAAAGATGGTGTGAGAAGGGCAGTAGAGAGTCCCTTTATTAGCTAATGCTGATCATCATGTGGTTTCTCTATGTTGCCATCTATTCAAAAGTAAAGACATGGATTTTTATGCAGTCAAAACCACTCTGTCAATTATCACTAGTTCCAGCCCTCATCCAAAATTTCTTTTCTCTATTCCTAAAAACACATAATTCACTTCTCATAATCCAAGAGAGTTTATCATAAGGTGTGTTAATAAGGTAAAATGAAAAAATTATCACTGAGATGTGAAAACAAAAGAGCAGTATAACTAAATACATGAATGACAAATTGAATCATAGAATCACTTGAGTTGGAAGAGACCTTTAAGATCATCATGTCCAACCACAGCCTAACCCTGCCTAGTCGACCTCTAGATCATGACCAACACAACATCTACATACCTTTTAAATACCTCCAGGGATGGTGACTCCACCACTTCCCTGAGCAGCTTGTTCCAATGCCTGACAACCCTTTCAGTAAAGAAATTCTTCCTGATGTCCAACATAAACCTCTTCTGGTGCAATTTTAAGCCATTTCCTTTTGCCCCATCACTTGTTACCCAAGATATGAGACCAACCCTCCCCTCTCTACACCCTCCTTGCAGGTGTTTGTAGACACCCGTAAGGTCTCCCCTCAGCCTCCCTTTCTCAAGACTAAAAAGCCCCAGCTTCCCCAGATGTTCCTTGTAGGACTTGTGCTCCAGACATTTCACCAGCCTTGTCATCCTCCTCTGGACATGCTCCAGCATCTCAACATCTTTTTTGTAGTGAGCAGCCCAAAACTGCACAGAGTACTCAAGGTACAGACTCACCAGAGCTGAGTACAAGGGGACAATTACTTCCCTACTCCTGCTGGTCACACCATTCCTGATACAGGCCAGGATGCCCTTGGCCTTCTTGGCCACCTGGGTACACTGCTGGCTCATGTTCAGCTGGCTGTCAACCAACACCCCCAGTTTCTTTTCCTCCTGAGGGCTCTCCAGCCACTCTGCCCCAAGCCTGTAGCGCTGTCTGGGGTTATTGTGACCAAAGAGCAGGACCCAGCACTTGGCCTTGTTGAACCCCATAAGGTTGTCCCCTGCCCATCGCTCCAGCCTGTCCAGGTCCCTCTGCAGGGCCTTTCTGCCTTCCAGCAGATCAACACTCCCATACAATTTGGCATCATCTGCAAACTTATTGAGGGGGCACTCATCCAGATCATTAATGAAGATGTTAAACAGGATCAGCCCCAGCACAGAGCCCTTGGGGGCACCACTCATGACCTGCCACCTGCTGGATTTAATTCCATTCACCACAACACTCTGGGCCTGGATGTCCAGCCAGTTTTTAACCTAGTGAAGAGTGTAACCATCTAATCCATGAGCGGCTAGTTTGTCCAGGAGGATGATGTGGGAACAGTGTCAAAGGCTTTACTGAAGTCCAGGTAGACAACATCCACAGCCTTCTCACTAAGCAGGTCACTTGTCATAGAAGATCAGGTTGATCAGACGCGATCTGCCCTTCATAAACCCATGCTGACTGAGCCTGATCATCTGGTTGTCCAGCATGTGCTGCATGATGCTACTCAAGATGATTTGTTCCATCACCTTCCCCAGCACCAAGGTCAGGCTGACAGGCCTGTAGTTCTCCAGGTCCTTCTTCAGGCCCTTTTTGTAGATAGGCATCACATGTGCCAGCTTCCAGTCAAGAGGAACCACCCTGGTCTGCAAGGACTGCTTGTAAATAAGGGGAAATGACTTGGCAAACACTTGCACCAGCTCCCTTAGTACCCTCGGGTGGATCCCATATGGACCCATTAACTTGTGTGGATCTGAGCAGCTGAGCGATTCCCCCAGGGTTATGGGGGNTAAAATAAAATAAAATAAAATAAAATAAAATAAAATAATGATTCCTCATTCTGCTCTAGCTAAACGTCTCTGCTGGCACCTTTGCTTCTTCCACATCCTACTGTTTCTGATGCCTGGTACAGCCCTGACTGCTGCCCAGCCCCTGCTCTCTCCTTTTTGCTGCCCTTCCCACACTGGCCCACACTGCTGCTGTCTTCTGCTAGTCTCTTAATCACCACTTCCAACAGTGGTGGCTGGCAACAGGAAAGGCACTTAAGAAATTGTTGTGATTGGCACACCTGACCCCTTGGAAGCCACTGGGCTATCTCCCATGGGGGAGATTCAGGTTGGACATCAGGAAGAATTTATTTACTGAAAGAGTTGTCAAGTTTTGGAACAGGCTGCCCAGGGAAATCGTGGAGTCACCATCCCTGGAGATATTTAAAAGACGAGTAGATGATGTGCTAAAGGACATGATCTAGAGGTGGACTAGGCAGGGTTGGGCTGTGATTTGAATAGATGATCTGAAAGGTTTCTTCCAACCCCAGTGATTCTATGACTCTGTGATTGCACCCTGATAAAGAAAACTCTTGATATAGAAAAGCAAGAACAGTGAACACTGAAACCTACCGGACCTTTGAAATTAAGAGACACTAAATGGGTTATTTAAAATCAGTCATATTTTCTTACATAATCAAGATTGTGACAAATTGCATCAAAATTTTTAAGTTACTGCAAAACATTACTGATAACTTTAACCTTTCTGATGGCTGGATGTGTGCACAGCTTCCTGAAATTCCCTGAGGGGCTACCCTCTATTAGGAATTCCTTCCAGTAACTGGATTAGGCTAAATTCACATGTATTAGTTAACACCAATTGTCAATGAAAAAATATAAGAACCCCTAAGGGAGAGCCTCCCTTTTACCTGAATAACTTTACTTAGCCAATACAATCGGTCTGACTGAAAAATACAGGAACCCACTTTGGAAAGTTTTAAAAAGAACGGTTAGGTTGTGAAGCTCATCTAGACATAAACTGGGGCTCAGGGAGTATTATTTAGGCCTCAGAACTTCAATACATTGAGGAGATCACCTCCATGAGGAGAAAGCAAGCCAACTGCGGAAGGGGCTAGGGGATTGGCTTGGGCTTTGGATGCACACTCTCAGCCCCATCAGGCTCTCTCCCTGACAGCCTGCTAGTCCAGGGGCTGCTGGGCTTCTTGTCCCAGGGAGATCGCCTTCCCGGGACCCAGCCCAAGAATCACACCCCACCCAGGCCAGAGCAGATC
>VXBZ01008422.1:1233711-1246623 GCA_013399135.1 Heliornis fulica | reverse complement strand
GGGGGGGGGGGGGGGGAGAAGTAAATTGAGAAACAATTAATAATATGGAAACTGAGATAGTTTTTAGAGAGCACTAAAACTTTTTGAGACCAGTTTCTGTACAAACTCTTGATATACAGCATCACTCTTGTTCCAACAGGCTTGTGAATACACTGTTTCAAACAGTAGTCTCAGCAGCCAAGGAGAAGTGAAGGTAGAGGAACTCAGCTGCTCCTTCCATCATGGCTGTGGGGGCCATGCAGCTGGCCTAGGATGCAGCATCTTCTATAACATCTATGCTCCACCCTGTTTCATGGATGCGGTTCTGGCCTCAGGCAATGTCTAGGCAAGAATTAAGGAGCTGGCTGAAACTCACCTGAGTATATTGGAAGAAACTGAAAAAATGCTGGACAGGTCCTGACATCTTTGACTTAAAGTACATTGCTCATCTGAAATGCAGGAGGATGCATACCAAGGATGGTGTGGTGGATTGACTGTCCCATGGTGCATGCTGTCCGTTGATCTGGGTACAGAGCCCATTTTACTACTTTGAGACAGGTAACAGGCAAGTACTAACTTCTGTTAGATGTGACCTTGTTACCTGAATCTCAGCCACAGACACCTTCAAATTAGATTACCAAAACATGAAACTCCAGAACAATACCACGGTGCTGGAAAAACAGCACAGGACCTTTCAAAAAGTCTAGCATGCCATTTACTTCAAATCCCTACTTAACTGCCCATGGTCTTCTGTCTTCAAGGTGTGGAGAGCTGAGTGATGAATTTCTTGATAGCACAGAACACTCCTGTTTGAAGAACATTTTATTTCCTTTGAATGTACTTACAGGGGTGAGATGAGCTGAATGACTGATCAAACTCATTGCATTTTATTTTAAGGGCAAGGGCGTCATCAGAAGGGCATTTCCCACAAAGCATGGAACCGATCTCACAAAGATGCTATGAGACCTTCTCATGCATGCAGAAATTATTGATCTAACAGCTCTGGGGAAAAGCTTGCAATTTTGGTCAGAATTGGGAGGCAAAGTAGGGTTTCTTCATTAAGTAAAAACAACAGTTGTACGGACAACTGAAGATCGTACTTATACATGGTAGGAGTTTTCTTCATTTGTTTGAGTCTATGCAATCAACTCTAATTACATTCATGTCTATAGATGTTTGGTATTGATATATTTATCATAATCTAAATTTAAAAAACATAGATCTATGTAATTTTCTCAACTACACAGTTAGGTGGAAATTCAGATAAATTCCAATAAGGGCTTTTTTATTTTTCCTTTACTTTCTGTAATGAGTTAGGATTACTGATGTGAAAGTCAGAGGAAGAACAACACAGATAACAACGCTGAAGTTGTGGGTTTTTTAATTCAGAAAAATTTAGAGATTAATAAAAATCCTTAAATATTAAATACTTGATTAATGATAGATTTCAGTACATACATAATAAAAAGGAAGATGAAAACTTATTTCTTCAAGGTCAAAGATGTATACTATAGTGGATGACCTTGTTGATAGAAAAGCACATCAGGTTGTTTATTAAATTTAGTCTCAACCTTTCTTCAGTCTTCAACTATTTGCCTAATTATTACAGATTTCAGGAAAAAAAACTGATTTATTTGTCCTGCTATATGTTCAGAAAGTTATTGTTAATTCTGCAAGGGATTTTTCAGCATCCAGATTATTTTTAGAGGAGGGGAAGGGATGTTATATGTTAATTGAATATGAGTATCCAGTCCTACACCATAACAATGATCAGAGGATGGTTTCTATATCTCAACATTTCATGTCTCTGTGTTTCACAGTTTCCTCTGTTGTGACAGGTGAGCTTTGACTTACAAATGGAAGGTGATAATGTGCTAGTCACATCATCCTATTTGGTTAGTTATTTCATAGAACTATTTTGATGACTAATCACTTTTACTATGTCAAAATGAATCCTACTCTGTTTGAGTATGCCGTACTGGCATAGTACTAATGGATAAAATTGCTACATGGATAATGACTTAAAAATTTTTAAAATGCAGAAAGAAACATTAGTGCTCTACACAGTTTGTAAACCACACATATGCCTATGCATAACAATGAGGGAACACAAGACTGGTTCCTGAAGTCTAGTCGTTAATAACACATATTGTATTATTCTTTTCATAAACCAATACAGCTCTATCTTAAAGTCAATTAGGTTTTATACCCTTACTCTTCTAATTGGAAGTCTGTTCCAGAATTTAGTTTCTCTCATGGTTGAAAATCTCCTCATATCCAGCCTAATTGCATTCATAGCTAGTTTATATGCATTTATTCTTGTGTCAGCACTGTCCTTTACCATAAATAGTTTTTCCCTTCCTGATGCTTACCCATCAAGGATCTTTATAGAGCAGTCACATCCTCTCTGAGGCTTCATCTGACAGACTAAACAAGCACTGCTTTTTATAAAAAGACTCTCCATTCTATTGATCATCCCAGTAGCTGTTATGTTTCTGATCCAGATTTTGATTCAACTTTTTTTTTTAAATAACCAGAAATATCTTTAATATTTTACATGGGTTTTCTATAGCAGTTTGAATAAGTACTACTACTTCTATGATCCATCTGTTATATCTGCTTTGGACTTTTTTTGTTGTTGTTATTTAGGATGTTGTATGTATTGATTGGCACATGCCAGTCTCTACTGTTCTCAAGACTTTGTCTGCCTATTAGTTTATATGTGTGTGTTTGTGTATTTCCTACTTTTGTACTTAAACAGAAAAAAGAACAAACCACAAATGCAGAGTTATGTTATTTCAAAGTATCTCTCTCTGCACCTGACTTATAGATAATCAAAATTTATAAGAGCCCAAAGCAATATTATTTCACATTTTTCTTCCAGAAAAGAACTTCACCAAGAAGACTTCACAGCTTATTAGCAGTAATTAAACCCATATCCAAGGTTTTGATACAATTCTTAAAGACCTTATCATTACTAGTTCTGCAGTTAAAGATACAACTACTAACCTTGTAGATGAACTGTAGATGAATGATATAATGAGGCAGTAACATTTCTCTCTGTCTTGGAGAGACAGAGAGTGAAATTTTTTTTTTTGTGTAAAGGGAAAGCAACATAGAAATACTCTCAGGTATCAAACTGCCATTAAAACTCTGTGACACGTGCATCTGGCCACCACAGATACAGGTAAAAATTCCAGTATCAAAGCTTAGGCTGATGGATTTGTATAAAGGATAAGCCAGAAAGAAAAAATAATTCACAATTTGTATGTATCTTTTTTCTTTCATTTTAGAATCATACTGCATATGGAAAAGAATTTTGCAAGAAAATAGTTTGGCCAAAAAACTGGGACAGACCTGAAATATTTTTGCAGCCTAAACTGTAATGTGCCCTTGACTTAAGAAAATCTGACTCAGTACAAAACCAAAATATGATCCAGTAAAATTCTTACAATTAAAAGTGATTGCTTTTGCAGTGAACCTCTTCAGCACTGTGCACACAGGCAGTTACTTTAAGAGCTTTGTCAGTTTGAATGAGTTCACAAGCAGCTGTCACACATCTTTAGCCAATTTTTTCTTGTCACATGCAAAGAGCTCTGTCACCCAAACCGGAATGACTGCCATTAGCAGTTATGCAAAATACATGGATTTCTTGTAATGTTTTTAAGTGAAATTTCTATAATATTTTCTGAACTTATGCAGGATGTCAGCTTGGCACTATGGGACACCCTGCTAATACACAGGACAGATAGAGCATTGATAGATTTTTCCCACACAGCCCTGCCAAGCAGCACTGCTGTGTTTTATCGTGCTGTGAGAACCTGTGGATGGAAGGATGGTCTCGGGGAGTACTTCTGCTGTATACTCCCTGTGTGGCCATGATCAAAACCAGTCTGTCAAGCAGAGGTGATGAATGAAGAGATGATGATGAAGCAGTGATACTTCAGCATTGGGTGTGGATGATAGTGGGATGTTTGCATGGGGCTCATACAGGGAAAGCTTTGCTCACAGCTAGATACAAATCAGCTCTGATATAGAAAACACTTAGCTGCAGTAAAAGGGAATGGTACCTTGGGATACTGACACAGTAACACAACTCCTCATCTTCAAGGATGGAGGGCCCTCCTGTCCAGACAAGTCAGACCTCAAGCAATGAAAATTGGCACTTTCCACATCTAACTATCAGGCAGAAAAACACCCACCTAAGAAGACATGTTCAGAGGTATTTCTGCCTTGTCTTCTGTTAGAACTCTGATTAATAATATTTAGGGTTTTTGAACTCTTCTGATATGTTTAAAATGGTAAAACTAGATCTATACCAAAACAAAGGTACAACCTTTCATTTAATGAAATGCTACTACTAAAAGACAGCTCATGGTGGTGTAAGAGCATCTACACTAACTCTTTCACTGAAATACTTTTCTTTCAAAATTAAAACTTCCAATCTGAAATCATAATGGTAATGGCTTTACACAAAGGTACACAGACTACTCTGTTTCACACCAATTTCCTATGAAGTTTTGTGACAGGCAGAAGACGAACTTCTGGGAACTCAAGCGGAACTGTTCTCCTACAATCTAATGAACTTACAGCATACAGAAGAAATTTTCACTAATAGCATGTCTCTAATAATGTTTTCATATAAGGCATACTAAGACACTCAATTTCCTTTGGCTTTGGAGAGGAACTGGGTCAGGAAAATCATAGTCTATCCCTCTGCCACATCACCACTCTCTTGTTTCTGTGTTGTAAAAGAGGATTCCCTGAAGGGGACGCCACTTCCACTTTTCTTTATTGCTAGTTAGAGATAGAACAACCAAAGAGGTGTGTTCAGTTCTGAGCCCCTCAGCTAAAGAAGGACACAGAACTCCTTGAAAGAGTCCAGGGCAGGGCCACCAAGATGATGGAGTGGAACACCTTCCTTATGAGAAAAGGCTGAGGCAGCTGGGTCTCTTTAGCTGGGAGTGGAGGAGACTGATGGGTGACCTCATTAATGTTTATAAATATGTAGCTGAGTGTCAGGAGAACAGAGCCAGGCTCTTCTCAGTGATAGTCAGTGATAGGACAAGGGGCAATGGGTCCAAGCTGGAGCAGAGGAGGTTCCAAGTGAATGTAAGGAAAAAACATTTCACTGTGAAGGTGATGGAGCCCTGGAACAGGCTTCCCAGAGAGGTTGTTGAGTCTCCTTCTCTGGAGATATTCAAGACTAATCTGGACATGTGATCTGATCTAGATGATCCTGCTTGGGCAGGGGTGTTGGACTAGATGATCTTTCAAGGTCCCTTCCAACTCCTAACATTCTGTGGTTCTATGATTCAGTGAACAGATATCAGCTTTTTCAGTGGCCTTATATAATGGAGTGACTACATCCATGAACACGGGAAGAGCTATGGATGTCTTCTGCATGGACTTCTCCAAGGCCTTTGATGTGGTCTCCCACAATATTTTTGGCACTAGATTGGAGAGGAAAGAATTTAATGTATGGACTCTTAGATAGATGAGGAACTGGTTGGATTGCCATGTCCAAAGAGTTACAGTAAATGGCTGAATGTCCAAGTAGAGCCCAGTAACAACTGGTGTCCCTAGGGGTCTGTATTGAGACCAGCACTGTTTAATATCTCAATCAATCACACAGACAGTGGGATCAATTATGCCCTCAGCAAGTCTGCACATGACACCAAGTGGTGCAGTTGATTCACTTCAGGATTCAAGAGCTGTTTCTATAATCCTCCTCACTGGTCTCCTAAATGTACCTGAAATATCAAACACCATATCAAACCAAGAAAAGTACAAAATAAAATGAGGGGAAGTGCCCCTCTCATTAAAGTATCAGGTCACAGAGTTGCAATTCAAGAGATGGTCTGTCTGTCTGTCTCTAGAGCCTAGAAGGGTGGATGGCTGAAGGGGTCTGAAACTGAATACCCTTTTGCTCAAACCCACAAAACATTTCTCTCTCATTGCTGACCTAATCATAAATTCATGACTGCTTTAAAAACCTCAGGCTGTGAGCTTTATTGACCCAAGCATGACACCCAGCAATTCAAGAGGGAACAATCTAAACACCTTGTTTCATTTTCTTTCATGAAGCCAAGAGCCCATATCATTTTCAAGTTCATTTCATCTTTCTTTTCTGCTTTAGAAGAAAAGAACCCCACCATGTACACTTTTGGTCCTCTAAAATTATTTGAAATTTCTTTATGCTGAATTTCACAACGTTTCTAAGGGCTACATTACATAGTTTGCCATACAGAGAAATGCATCATGCTGAGGAAAAAGACTGAAACTATATATATATAATATATATATAAAAATATATATGTGAAATATATATATATATAAATAAAAAAGTAAAATGCCTGAGTTATTGTATTCTTCAAATAGGAATAGCCCTTTAAAAGAGTAAAGAACTGCGGAGACCTTCTCAGAGACTAGCTCATTTTAAATAGTGGGGATTATTTGTGTCTGCTTGTGTGACACTATGGAGAGTGAAACGAAATAAAAAGTTTAAGATATTCAAAATTAGAGAAGGGATGGAAGAACAGGGCTTGGAAGAAGAGTTTCTAAATACGTGTGTGTGTGTGTGTGTGTGGGTGTGTGTGTGTGTGTGTGTGTGTGTGTGTGTGTGTGTGTGTATATTATGGAATTTCCTTTCTTTTATTTTGAAAATCCCATAGAAGGTTTTTCACTCAGCCATTAATTTAGTAAATCAATCTTACTGGAAATATATTGAATTAACAAGAATAGCTAACTGTCCATTTCTTTTATGACAGAAAAAAACAAAAAGAACTTTTTTTCATTGCATATCATAAAGTCATCTTGCATATATGAAATATATTATCCTTTGGTCACAATTTGTTGACACACAGACACTGTAAAAAATAATCTGAACTTGGGTTGAACATTTGTTTGTTAAATAGTACTAAACCCATGTGACTAGTTTAACTCACTTTCAAAACAAAATAAGTGAAAGCAAACTGTGACCATTTGAATTGTGAATAAAGATGCCCAATGAAGGACACAACAGCATTTTTTCTTGTCACCTTCAGGTGAGCAATAGGAAAAACTCAAGGAGACCTTAGTCAGGTAACAGGGGACCAATAGATTATGAGAATATGATTCTTTTTCAATCAGCTATAGAAGAGAAATAGCAATGTGTTTATTTCCCACTGGTTTTGCTCCTACTCCAGATATGTTCTTGCTCAGAATAAGCTTCTTAGGTCATATAGGAACTTAAGAAATTTCTTTTGTGTTGTCGTGTGGCTCTAGGATTTCCAGAGAAAATGGGCACTGATACTGTCCCAAAACAGCTGCCACATTTTCTGTCAGCATCAGAGTGCAGGCATGTGCCCTAATATCCCTGTCCACACCAGGGCTCCCCCTCACCCTTCCCCAGAGCTCATTCCAGCCTCCCAGGAGCATCAGTCCCTGCCTCACTGACAACAATAGGATGCATGCCCATCATCACCAATACCTGGTCTTACCCAGCTGTGGGCCAACCTGGATCAAGCCCACCCATGGGCAAACATCCCATCTCTGGGGAGGTGCCTAACACCTGGGGATGGGGCTACCCTGATGCTCCCTAGCCTACCTGGCTCATGTCTGGGAGCTTCTTCCCCTCAGTCCCTGCACAAGGGTGTGCAGAGAGGATGGGTTGGATCCAAGCAGCAATGAGTAACAAGCTAGCAACAACAGAGGAGTAAATCACACTCTTTCAGGAGATTCAATAACTTACTGTGCAAAAGGATGACAGGGATTCTCTCAGACTGCTAATAGGACAGAGAATTACATGGTCTTCTTTATTCAGAGAAGAGCAGCTGAACCTGTTTCATACAAAATGTTAAATCTTATACTGACCTACCATACCCTCTATTGCAATTATTTTGCCTCTACCAGGAGAGTTATGTTCTCCATACAATGCATTCAGCTTATCAAAGAGATTCATGCACACAATCCAACATAAAAATGGATTCTTGAAAGTATATAAATTCATATACACGTAGGACAAAAAAAATCTCCATGTAATATTTGCATATGAAATCATATTGTCTTTTAAGCATACAGTTCAAGCTCGGTACTTGCTCACACAAATACTGCCTGGAATATGGTAGGGGTTTTAACAAACATGTGGCTATCCAGAAAATTCAGAACTGTGCCTGTACAGTATATTAATAAGGTGCAGAGGGAAAGGTTTAATTGTGAAAACTTAAAATAATCAGAAAGATCATCAATCAATTCAATCAGTCCTTAAGCAAAGAGGCCAAAAAGAGAAAATTCATTCTGGTTAACATTGATCACATTCTGAAAAAAAAAAAAAAAAGAGTACTGAAAACAATGGAGTTAAAATTAAATAAAATTATCAATAATATTTTAATTTTTATTTAGAAAAAACCCTTGATGTTTTCAGATGCATAAACATTTATAGGAAAAAGCATTGGCCCAATTGTATTTATTTGCAGTTAATCAATGTAATGCTTCTAAGTATAAAATCAAATGCCTTGATTTATACCAGGGAATTTAATCACTTTTCCCCAGCCAGCTGTGGAGCAAGCCCTGCCATTGTGCTCCACAGATCTCTCTGTTCTCCCTGGGAGAACACACTGCAAATACGCCCTTCATGACCTTTCATATGCAAAGGATCTGTATAATTTTCTTTCTCTGGATGCTATAAATATTTAGTTTTAACAAAGAAAACCTGAACTAAAAGGAACTCACCAACAAGTTGCAATTGCCACATTTCTAACTTGTTTCTACATGTTCACATTAAATTCATCTGTCTCAGGAAAAGGATTGGGACCATTGTTTCATAGACAAATGTGTCTAACTGATCAATAATCTAGTTTCATCAGGCCATGAAAAGCATTTACTTGTTCTCAGTGAATGCCAAAATTCCCTAATTCAATCAGCTAGTAAATGAGGACACATTAAATTGCTTTCCTGGATGTATATATCTATTGACAAGAGATTTCAAGCTAATCTCCTTCATACCACAGAACTATTTTAATGGGTGAATACTTCAGCCTTTGCCCCTGCTGGGTAGTAGAGGTAATTGCGCTTCCTCTTCTGTAATTTCTCTCCCCTGCTTATATGTGTACAAAGAGCTTTTTCCTCTGTTAGTTACTAGAATAACTTTACATTTATTAAGAAAATACATTTATTAATAATAGGCATAAAGCTCTGTGAAGTTGATGTTCAGGTCTGGAATTCTGCATTTCATCCAGCACTATCACATACCTTCTGTTGTGTCAGAACACATTTCCAATACCTCACTCATCTGCCAGGCCTAATCTAAGGTATGTTTATTTGGTACAAGACTTTGTTAGATGTTCCCCAAGTTTTATCTACATGACAGAGGGTTAGAGGCACTATTTTGAAAAGTGTGTGATCTAAGTCATAAGAATTTTCAATAATTGTATGTGCATCGGGCATTCAGAACCTCAGAGGAACCTAAAGTTAATCTCTCTCCCAGACATGGATTACCAACTGTCAGGTCATACAATTGTTCACTAACACCCCTGCCCAAACCGATTGTATATGAAGAAAATTATTCAAGACACATATGATTTCACTAGCACAGAAACAGGTGGCAGTTAAGTCTTATCCACCATGCTGGTTCAGAGATACCACCTCCATTAGAGCTTTGGCCTATATTTCAACAGATTGATGTATAAGTTAAATTGTGCATGACTAGCTGTGAAAGATAAACCTAAAATATTACTGGTTGTAATTATGGCATGAATTTTACAAACATACCATATAATGTTATTTTTTTCATTTCAGGGATACATGAGTAAATATAAACCAACCAACCAATGAAACTTGCTGAATAAGTCATAAGGCAGAGTTAGCCATAGGTCCACTGTCATCAAAATACCACTCTAGCATCCACTTCATTACCATACTCTACTATAAAATAGAACAATTTTTTTTTCCTCCCACAGATAATGCTCCAATATCATTCCAGGTTCAGATAAAATATTTTCAGTGCCTTTAGCTGTTACAAATTTGGTTTATGTTTACTTTTTCATGTTAAGAATAATAATGTACCCTTATGCTGAGAAATATTACCAACTTCATGTTAACAGGTTTGACAAATTCAATACACTTTTTATTTAAGAAAGAGAATACTTCATGGCATTTGAAAGACAGCTCTACAATTCTTCAAGTAATATAATTCCCTATCACTCTGTGCTACCATGGCTGTGTACAGTTTCCTATCCACATCATGTGTGCTGATAAGATAGTCAAATACTACAGGCCTGTGATTTGTAAACATCTGAATCAAGGGCACAGCTACATTCCCTGATCATTCATGCAGTAGAGTGCAGCAAAATGGAACAAAAAAGCTCTTTGGAGCTCTCTCACTGCAATGCCCAGCATTTAATAAATTAGCTGAATCTGTGTGAAGGTTAAAAGATGCAAGCTGGTTTGATTCAAGTTATAATTATTTTGCCTGTGTAATTTCTGGCATTCTTAAACCTTGTTTATGCCCTGGAAAGGCATGTACTTCTTCCAGCTTTATCCATGTTATTATTCTATGCATGACCTTGTCAGGCAGCCACATCAAGTATTTCATTGTCTTTGGGAAAGGTCTGTTTTAATTAATCAAAATTATTATCACAAAAGTGGTGCAGTGAAAAAATAAAATCCCTGAATCTGAGGTTGCATTACCCCATATTTTTGTGATTTGCAAGACATACTATGTGGATGCAAGATAAATCAAAATAGTGATTTCCACTTAAGCAATTAATAAAACAAAAGCTCAAGGCAACAGGGCAATACACATTTGTAATTTTATGAGACTGGTTTCTGCATCTTAAAAGGGACATATGAACTTCCACCAAAGATGTGACTGCAGTTCTTGTGAACGAGTCATCCTAACAGTACATGTTATGTTATGTTACATGGAATTTGCCATTATCTTCCCAGTTCTGATCATTTGCATACAGAAACATGAGCATTAAGAAGAGCTTTTTAGAATCATAGAATATCCTGAGTTTAAGAGACTCATAAGGATTACCAAGTCCAACTCCTGGCTCCACACAGGACCAGCCAAGTCAGAGTATGTCATTGAGAGCATCATCCAGACACTTCTTGAACTCAAGTCAAGCTTGGTTCTGTGACCACTTCCCTGGGGAGACTGTTCCAGTGCCCAAACACCCTCTCGGTAAATAACCTCTTCCTAACACCCAACCTAAACCTTCCTTCACAACTTCATACCATTCCCTTGGGTTCTATCCCTGTTCATGATGGCGAGGATATCGGTGCCTGCCCCTTCCCTCCCCCTTGTCAGGAAGCTACAGATCACAATGAGGTCTCTCCTCAGGCTCCTTTTCTCCAGGCTGAACAAACCAAGGGACTTCAGCCTATCTTAATAAGACTTGCCCTCCAGACCCTTCACCATCCTCACTGCCCTGCTCTGGTCACTCTCCAATACATTTATGTCCCTCTTGTACTGTGGCACCCAAAACTGCACCCAGTGCTCAACATGAGGCTGTACCAGCATGGTGTAGAGCAGGATGATCCCCTCCCTGGACTGTCTGGCCATGCTGTGCTTGATGCACCCCAGGATATGGTTGGCATTCCTGGTCGCCTAGGCACACTGCTGGTTCATGTCTAAATTTGTTGTTGACCAAGTTCCCCAAATCTCTCTCATCATGGCTGGTCTCCAACATCTGATCCCCAGTCTGTATGTGTAGCCAGGGTTGCCCCTTCCAGGTGCAGAATCTGGCACTTGCCCTTGTTGAACTTGGTGTGGCTGGTGATTACCCAGCTCTCTAAACTATGTCTCTTCGTTTAACTGTTGTCTCTTCCACTGTGAAAGGAAATGAGGTGCAAGGATCCCCAACTTCTCTCAGATTTTTGGAACAAATATGGTAATCATGCTCTGTTTGGCTTCATTGCCCCAAGAGAAGTACAATCGCTTTAGATTCGGCCACTTTCCCTTAATTCACTTCAGAATATTATGCAAACCTTAATAACAAAAAAAGGGATTTTTAACATGTCAAAAGGCTCAGCTCTTCCCTATAAATGAAAAATTCAAAAGAAAGCATTGTTCCTTGGGTAGCAGTTCAGTAGCCTAAACATTGGTACTTGACAATGTGGTTTTCTTTTTTTAATAAGAAAAAACATAAATTATGCATTAATCTAATATATATGAGATATGGAGCAAATCCATTCTTTTTTTTGGTACACATAAACACCCTTAATTTTCAGACCCAAACTGGGTTTTTATTAGTGAACTGAGGTGAATAACATCATTACTATGGAATAGAGATCATGGCACGCGCCATGCCCTGGGTTCTGTGTCATTATTGACTACCTTAGCCCAAACTAATTAACCCACCACCATTAACACCAAAGCCAATTAAAGATGATTCCTGTAGGTCTACATCACCTGCTGTGTTACATTTGAACTATTAGAACATGAGAAGAGATGACAGTGGGACCCCTATGCCAGTGCATCCAGTACTTTAAAGGGTACAAAAAGGTCTTTGGGGTCCTGTTTACTCTGGATGAATCTTAGTACTGAAGAACACCCAGCTTTGCCCTCCAGGATCACGGCTTTCACATAGCTTAAAAGTAGCACAGAAAAGGGAACTCTGCTTCATGAAATAACAGTTCTGTTTTAAGAACCCTAGGTTTATAAGAGGAAATTATGTGGGGTAGGAAGAATGTTGCAATCAATGTTCATTTTTAGGTTCATTTAATTTTAATTTTTATTTCTGGATTTCAAGATTGGATTAATAATATTCTTTTAGAGCTTTTCTTCTGTAAAGCTGATTGCATATATCTTTACAGAAGTGCTAAATGTATAATATCTGGTTTAATTCTGCTTGTTTAGGACAAAATTTATAATCTTACACACAACTTGTTTGGCTTAGTTTTTGACATATGTTTCAGTTACTTACCCTCCCTGGTTTCAGGGCAGGGATT